>JAFVLL020002658.1:0-5000 GCA_021397915.2 Tor tambroides | reverse complement strand
AACTCCATCTGTATGTAGATCAAACCCTCACCTGGCTCCAGTCAGAAAGGTCAAGTACTGCAGAGGATGATGATGATGATGATGATGAATTGTCTGTTTTCAGTGTTTCAATCTTTCAGGATTTGTTATCACACAGCTTTTCTATTTAAATATGCAGCAGGTGTCCTGAACCAATCAGTGATGCGGTTATTTGCATATCCAGATGCTTTGCTTCAAAATGATTAAAAACAGGTATGACTTAATAAATTGTAATAAGCTTTTTTGAATTAATCAGATTAATTCAGCTTCCTTTACAACAATTCAGACAAATTGTCGGCAGCCACTAGTAAAATTGCTTTTTTTGCAATCTTTTTTAACCAATTTAATTCAAATTCTTTATATATTAGATCAGCATGACAACATTTTGAGTGAAAGTTTAATTACAATAAGAATTTGTGTTATGTGTTACATCTTGATATAGATTAGGGTTAAGTTTTTTTTTGTTTTGTTTTTTAATCTTTTGAAAGAAGTTTCTTCTGCTCACTAAGGCTGCACTTATTTAATAAAAAAAACAGTAAAAACAGTAATATTGTGAAATATTATTACAATGTAAAACAGCTGTTTTCTATGTGAATATGTGTTAAACTGTAATTTATTTCTGTGATCTGCAGCTGTATTTTCAGCATCATTACTCCAGTCTTCAGTGTCACATGATCTTCAGAAATCATTCTAATATGCTCATGTACCGCTCAACAAACATTAATATTAAAATTATATAAGGTTTTGCTGTTTAATATATTTCTAAAAAACAGATACATATTTTTTAGATTTAAAATAACAGCATTTTTTTTTTTTGTAACATTTTAAATATTTTTACTAATACTTTCTGACTAATTTAATGTGCTCTTGGTGAAGAAAAAAATAATAACTTCTTTGATTCTGATGCATTTATCGTTCGGAACAGAAAATCTCATACTCAATCCTCAAGGCTGTCAATTCAACACACATGATAACTTATGAACGTTTATCTAACACAGCTTGACAGAAATGACTGATTGTGTTCTGTCCATATGACCCGTGTGTCAGGGCTGTATAAGTACAGTATGTACAGTATGTGCACGCACAACAGCAGAAAGTGTTATTGAGCACACTCACTTTAAAGTGAACAGATGCACTTGAGTGAATCATCAGTGATAGAGCAATAACACAGACATCTGTTAAGACAAGAGCACATATATCTGCATTAGTCACCCTCTCTCTCACACATGCACATTTATGGAAGCACATTTACAGAAAATGAAGCTTTCTGTAGAAGTAGTGATTCGAGTGCTCAGGCACTTTTTCTCATTTTACCAAATTACAGATCGTACAAGTTAAATTGTGTTATGTTTGATTTATGTATTTTAAAGCTCTTAAATGTGCTATATGTCCTCCAGTGAAAAAGTGTTGTGGTCTGAATCAGGAGAGAAATCTGCACAGATCAAGCAGCGTTTACAAAACAGCTCTAAACAAATATGTGGCTGGATTTTGATGAGAGAGACAACAGGAGATGCACTTTTTCACTGGAGGAAGCGTTATTATGGATTATGGACTCTATGTATTTGAGTTAGAAACGTCTTAATGCTGGATTAGTTTCAGCTTTTGTCTTCTCCAGATGTTAACTGATGGACTGGAGTGATGTGGATTATTGTGATGTTTTTATCAGCTGTTTGGACTCTCATTCTGACGGCACCCATTCACTGCAGAGCATCCATTGCTGAGACACATTTCTCCAAATCTGATGAAGAAACAAACTCATCCTGATCTTGGATGACCTGAGGGTGAGTAAATTTTTCAGTGATTTTTTTTTATTTTTGGGGTGAAGGGGATCACATGCTGCTGGGGGGATTGGGCCACACATACTGTAAATTTATTATATCATGACCTTTTTCAAATACCAAATTCTATAGCTTGTTCAAAGTGATAACTGTCTGAGTCTCCTTGTTCAGAATCAGACTGGAGCTGCTTCTTCAGCAGTGTCTCAGTGCTTTGATATATAATATTTCTCCTGTACTCTTTTATGTGGATATATTTTCTTTCCCAGCTGTCGTTCATCTTCACAGACTGAATAATCCCTGAGCAGTGGGTGTTTTATCCGGGAAAGCGGCAGCTATTTTAATTATTCACAGGTAGAGGCCAATTAGAAGGCAATTGTGTTCTCGTTATAATTGTGTCCTGTGCGTTTCATCGGGACGATCGTGGGGCTTGTTCAGCACAGGAGCTGAATACATCTGCAAACAACATTTATTTTTCAGTTTTTCATCTGCGCTAATTATATTTTCAGACATAAAACAATTCCACATTAGAATGATTCATTTGGAGCTTCAGCAAAGTACAATTAAATATCTGATGTGCAACATTTACAGCAATAATCACTCAGCTTTTGTATTTTTGCATCTACTTATCACAGAGTTTGTGAAATTGTTTCAAATTATTTTACCAGCAATATACTGTTTAATATATTGTTATTTATTTATTTATTTATTTAGCATGCATGTTTGTCGCACCACATGACTTTTATTTGGTTGACAAAAGTTTGTAAAATATTAATAATATTTCAAAACCAGTTTACTCCTCATATTTTTAGCATATCTACTTTTTTTTTTACAAAGTTTGTGAATTTTTTTTCAAGTCCAGTAATATATCTTAATGAGAAAGTGTCTATAATATTGTATAATGTCTATAATAAAGAAAATACATTTTAAAATATACTTAGAAAAATCTTTTCCTGACATCAGTTCTCATTCATTCTTGCATGTTTGTCACACAACATGGCTTTGATTTGGTGAACAATTTAAAAAAAAAAATGTATGTATCTATGTATGTATATATGTATTTATTTATTTACTGCATGTTTATCACACCACACTGATTTGGGGACAAAAGTTGATTGATTGATTGATTGACTGACTGTCACACCACAAGGCTTTGACTTCATGGATAAAGGTTTTTTAATATATATATTATGTATTTGTTTATTTATTTTCTGCATGATTGTCACATGTTTGTTGGTGGCTTTGACATATTTTAAAACAACTTCACTGTGCATATTTTTTTAATATAAAACAATGAAAGATTTTGCCAAAACACTATTAAGCACTTGCAACCAAAGCTTGAACATTCATGATGGCTCGTAAGCAGCTGGATGCCGGACGCCGGTCAGATTTTGGTCGGGTTTGGGCAGATGTCTGCAGGAGATCCGGCTCTACAGCCGAGCAGAACACACACAGAGACAGGGGACAGTGATGGACTCGGTCCTCAGTCTGCCTCCAGCGAGAGGGGAGCTGACATGAGCGCTGACAGACTGCATGTGGAGCCACACTCGGGGGACTCAGGCTGTATATTTAGAGTATAATCTTATAATAAAGTCTCCAGAAGGGGTTTTCCACAGCAGTGAGCACAGAAGAATCATTTCGGGTTTCCCAAAGAATTTCATTCCATTTCTTCTTAGTTTGAAGAACGTTTTAATATTCTGAAGAAACCTCTTCCACTATCCGGGAGGCACGACTGTGTTTAACATTGCTAATAATCAGAAATGTTTCTTGAGCAGCAAATCAGCATATTAGAATGATTTCTGAAGATCATGTGACACTGAAGACTGGAGTAATGATGCTGAAAATACAGCTGCAGATCACAGAAATAAATTACAGTTTAACACATATTCACATAGAAAACAGCTGTTTTGAATAGTAATAATATTTCACATTATTTCTGTATTTTTGATCAAATAAATGCAGCCTTGGTGAACAGAAACAGAGACTTTTAAAACATCTTGACCAGTTCAAATGACTCACAAAACATTTTTTTTTAAATAAAACTTTCTTACTACTATTTTTAACTTAAAGATTTTTTTAACAAATTAAAGAATGTTAATATTTTGTATTCTGAAGAAAGCAAACTTTAAAATGTAAATCACTGAAAATAACCTGTTAAAGATGTATTTTTAAAAAAGTACTTGATATTAGTACTTAGTACTTGATATTAAGTATAAGTATATTCTTAATAAATTTAATAAATATTAATTTTAATTTTTAAATTTGAAATTTAATAATTCATATTTAGTTTTAGTATATTTATTTAGTTTTAGTTAAATTTTTGTCATTTTTTATTGTTTTTATAAATATATATATATTGATTTTTATTTTTATGACATTTAGTTACTTTAGTACATCAAGCTAAACTAAAGGAAAATGAGAAATGCCTTGGTAACTAGCACATATATAATATTTTACTTTATTTCTGTAAAAGTTTATTCTCGCCATGAATATAGAATAAGAAGAAAATAAAACAAAAACAGTGAACATTTATTCTATTTTAATTTTTTTATGGCTTAGCTTCCTATAATAAACCTGCTAGCAACACCCTAGCAACAGCACAGAAACATGTTGGCAACCACTCAGAACACCCTAGCAACAGTAAAGCAACACCCTGACAACCAGCAGAAAATCTTACTGATCCAAACTTTCGAACAGCACTATAAAAATCCATAAACGTCAGGCCCAATGTACTGTGCTTACATGGCAGCAACTCAATGCATTTAGGCATCTAGATGTGGTGAAGAGACTGTCTGAAGTTCAAAGCGAGCATCAGAATGGGGAAGAAAGGGGATTTAAGTGACTTTGAACGTGGTGCCAGACGGGCTGGTCTGAGTATTTCAGAAACTGCTGATCTACTGGGATTTTCACGCTCAACCATCTCTAGGGTTTACAGAGAATGGTCCGAAAAAGAGAAAATATCCAGTCAGCGGCAGTCGTGTGCACAAAAATGCCTTGTTGATGTCAGAGGTCAGAGGAGAATGGGCAGACTGGTTAGAGATGATAGAAAGGCAACAGTAACTCAAATAACCACTCGTTACAACCAAGGTATGCAGAATAGCATCTCTGAACACACAACACCCTGAAGCAGATGGGCTCCAGCAGCAGAAGACCACACCGGGGGCCGCTTCTGTCAGCTAAGAACAGGACACGGAGGCTACAATTCAC
>JAFVLL020002657.1:0-29054 GCA_021397915.2 Tor tambroides | reverse complement strand
GCAGGAGAAATGGCTTGAAGGAGATGAGATGGAATAGGATCAAGCAGACAAGTCTGCTGGATGACTGGAAAGGATGAGTTTAGAGACTTCTGCCTCAAAGAGTGGAGAGAAGGATGTGAACGAGTGTATGTTTGCTGGTAAGATGTGTTTGACAGTTTGAGGTGTGGAGAATTGTGCAGTGAGGTTTGTAATTTTATTAATGAAGAATGTGGCAAAGTTGTCAGCTGTTAGAGTTGATGAAGGAGGGGGAGGAGGAGGACAAAGGAGGGAGGAAAATGTTTTAAAGCGCATGCGAGAGTTAGGCAAATTGTTAATTTTGTCGTGATAGTATGTCCTTTTAGCAGTGGAGACATTAGCAGAGAAGTACTGATGTAGAAAAATGTTAATACTGCAATCAGCGTTGGGCATTTTAACTAAATATTTGAGTATCTGAGCTAGGGGTGGCTGATGATGACCAAAATCTTATATCACAAAATGAGCAATTTTTTTTTTCAACATTTTTGATGCCATAGAAATGTCATAATTCTTGTCACCAGTGTCAATATCACAAAAAACTTAATACTAGCCTAAATAAAAAAATAAAAAACTCAAGCTCACTGAAGACAAGTAAATAGTCAGGGATTAAATAAGAATAAGAAACTAATTACAAGCTATAGGACAGCAGAACAAATAAATAAATTAAATATATATTTATTCTTATTAAAGTTACAAAAGTGATTTAGTCAAGAGCAGTGAGAGGTTTTCTATCTTTTGTTGTTTGATTATCATGAATGATAGACAGGCTGTTTTAAAACATGACTAGTGAACATAATTCTTTTGACTCAAAAGAATCTTCTGAATCAGCTGTTTTAAATTAATTGTCAAAGGAATTAACAAAATGCTATGAATCAGTTCGTAATTCAAGCTGCAGTCACACTAGGCCAGGGGTTCTCAACTTTGGCCCTCAAGGTCCACTGTCTTGAAGAATTTAGCTCCAACCCTAATCAAACACACCTGAACAAGCTAATCAAGGTCTTCAGGATTACTAGAACTTTACAGCCAGGTGAGTTTGATCAAGGTTGGAGCTAAATTCTACAGGAAAGTGGACCTTGAGGGCCAGAGTTGAGAACCCCTGCATTAAACTCTCAGCATATAAAATTTCTATGAACGCTGTAGTGCTTGAAATATGATGTCAAAGTAATCTTTTTTAAAAACATAATCCAACATACAATACATACAAAATGTAAATATATATTATCTATTCTGCTTTGCTACAACACTGAAATTATTTAGATTTAAAGTTTTAATTCAGCTAAGAGTTCACACTGATCTTCTTTTGGTCACACGAATTCATGTGATACAAATTCGCAAAAAAATCAACGATACAGGTTCATCAAATTTGAACTTTGGAACACAGCAAATTCGCATACGCTTGTGTTCCTGTCCCCTGCATTAGCATTCATATGAATGGAAGTCAGTGGAACAAAAAGTGTGGTGTGGTTTCTCACTCAGCAAAACAGAATGCTTTATAATGTCGCTCACACACTACACTATTTTCAAAGTCGACAGATTGCTGTTCTTTTCAACTGTATGTTTTTGCCGATATCAGTTCCAGTCAAAATAAATTGCACACTACATGACTAGGATCACAGACAGGTCTAGATGAGGCAAATCTGTTCTTGTTCACATTAGTGGCAATCGTTGTATGTTCAAATTTTCAGAGACTCAGTCTGAGAGAAGTGCCAATGTGTTGTTGATGCCCGGGAGATATTTAGCAGGTTAATCATCTAGATCTGTGATATTGCTTAAGAGTAGCAAATACCTTTGTGCAATTTTATTTAAATATGTAGAATATTGGATAAAGTTACCCCTGACTATTATAATATCACTTTTGCCATGTAGCTTCTAGTGCAACCACTTTTTCACCTTTTAGTTTAGCTTAGCTATTTTTTATGTAGAGTGAGTGCTAGCTCAGCTAGCTATGGTAGCTTGCCCAATACTGTCTGCAGTTATACTTCTGGTTCTTAATCTTTTTCAGCCTTGGCTCGTCCATTCAGAGGAGGACCTGTCACTCTTAACGGAGCCCCACTTTATAGGGAAGCAGTCCTAAAGCCCGGAGACTTGTTGGGTCTTGGCAGCCACTTCCTTTTCCTTTACCGTGACCCCCGTGTGACCCCCGCTCCGCCCCTGGCCTTACCGCCACCATGGCAAGGTGACATGTCAACTTCCTACGGCCCTGGCGGGATGACAGACAGACAGGAAATGCTCAGGCAGTATCTGGGGTCCACAGAATCACTGCTGAGATTCCAGGCCAAACATGCGGATGCCCTGCTGCAGGTAAACACTGATACAATCGAATACTCCTTCTGATATATCTGTCATAAACAAACACTAGTGCATGTAAATACAGAGTTCTGATAATGATTTACTGCAACAGACAAACAGTAGGCTACAGTGATTTAAAAATGAGAGAACAGCTACGCCAACATTTTTGCGTAAATGTTTATAATATGGCATACTTAGTGAGTGCTGCAATGAAACTTCATTTAGGAAAAATATTATCACTGGTAAATTGTGGTGTAACAAATACTGCAGTACTTTCAGTTTTGCCATGGCTTCATAATAGTTATTTATACAAGTCGGTTACTACTTCTACTTAAATTTCAGGAAATTATTTCGAAGAACTCCAGCCCAGATTCAGGGGGCGGAGCTTTAGCACCTGCCTATCTTCTGTCGCTCATGATTGATCACGCCTCTAAACATCTGGATCCTGTATTATTACCTCAACTACTTTTAAAGGCAGCCAATCAGATCAAAGGAATTGTTTGGGTGAGTATCCAAAAGTCTAGTGCAGTGATTCCTAACCAAGGCTATGTGTATGTGATTTTGCTTTTTTAAATCTATAAAACAGAGATGACAATTTTAAAATAAATATAAAATATATTTTTTTAATAATTAAAAAATTGATCTTGTACTTTTTATTAATTAAAGTCTTAACAATTTTAGGGCTTAAGTATTTATGTTTTGTCATTCTCATCCCATTAAATGTCTGCCAGTCAAACCAATATCAAACTAAATGCAATTATGACAAATACCTCTGAGTCTTTTTCACCTGCAGTACATTTTTAGATTTGGTTTTAAGTGAGTCATTGTAATAATAGTTATTTTAATAATATTAATAATGATCATGCTAAATGATATCCATAATATGAGGTAAAAGGAACACATGTCTGGTTTGGTGTGATAATGAAGTGATTAGATTAGATTTGATTTGATTTAATTTGTGTTGATGAAGAGTTGCTTGAGTTCTACTAATGGAGCAGAATAGGTTGGAAACCGCTGGTCTGGATGATATGAAACATCATGAAATCATGAAGTGTAAAACCACAACATTTATTAGGAGTTAAGTAAAGTACCGGGTTGGGCTGTTATATAACAGCACTCAGACTGCAATTGGAGTGCAAAGGTGATAATGAACATGACATGATTTGAACAGGCTGTCACTGTTCTTGACACTTTTCTGCCCATTTTTGTGTTCTGTCAAACCACTGCAGAGATAAAACTGGACTAATGGTTAAAAAACACAACACACACTAATAGTTTATCTGAGAGTGTTGTAGAGTGTGTTTTAAAATGGACTCTCTCTCTGCACTGTGAAGCTGTGGTTGAGGAGCCACAGCTGCAGACACAGATGGGCTTTCACTGGAATTTCGCCGTAGTTTGTAAACAGAGGTTGACTGATGTCATTTCCACCCGTTTGGAAAATGTGCTGTCATTGTCCGGACACATCAGCCAAACACTCCCGCCCATGCATTCATCCGAGTCTGCTTTAATCTCTCTCTCTCTCCCTGTCTGTTCCATTATTCATCTCTCAGGACAAAATTAAAGAGTTCGGTGACAAACATCCAACACAAAAGTAAGAACCTGCACTACCTCTCCATGCTGTACTAGATCTGTATACACTGTTCAAACATTGTTGCTCAGTGACAGGCCTGTAAACAGCAAATTCCTCTCACCTTACCCAGCATTGAACTTGTGTTTTGCCATTCTTTAAATAATCCTTTACTGTGAAATGCCTGTGCATACATGCCTAGAATATATACTTTCTATTTAAAGAAATTATAGAATTATATAACAACTTCATGTAATTATATAATAATCGTAATTTGTATATTATATATTTCATTCATTTTAATTGAATTTATTTAATTACAAATAGTAGTATGAAAGCAATCATTTAAACAAAAGTATGTATAAATATATGTGAAGATTTTGTGCACTATACTGAGGTTTTATTTTTTTTATGTGTTTTCAGCTCAGCAGATGCTGATGTTGAACTTCCTCCACCAAGCGTGCAGAAGCTTTCCTCAGACCTTCGACCTCTCATGTTCTGGATGTCCAATGCCACGGAGCTCCTCAACTTCTTTCAGGTCAAAGTTGAAGCCATGGAAAAAGAATGGGAATTTGAAGGTTAGTGAGAAATCAGCAATTACAGCATGTTTTCTCAAAACAAAAAATACTCGTGTTACACAGCATGCAATATCTTCAGCTGGAAACGTGTTATGTCTTTTGTTAGACTAAATCAGTTTTCTCTCATCTCTTATTATGCCATCTTGTTCTTTTTAGTAAACCTGTTAGTCTAAGCAAAAATTTTGCACTGCGAAATAGGCCTCAACTTTGAATAGAATATATGACTCATGGCTCATAAAACTGAAATACAAGCAGTCAATGAAATGAAATAAACAAAAACAATGACATAAACAATTAAATATGAAATAAACAGTCAAAATCTTTGTCAAATGTCAAAACGTACTTGTCACATTATATTATATTGTAAATTGTCAACCAGCAGTAGCCCTTTTTCTTTCAAAGATGAGATCATAAAATAAGATTGTCAGTTAATATGCTGAAACTGATTGCAATTATTATAAATTATTAATGTTAATAATTACCATGTCACTTGGGATGATTTACAGTATGTTCATTTGCAACTTCTCCATATGATTTTACTAACATTTTGAGATATGCATGGTAAGTTTGGTCATTAAATAAAGGGTCCACCTGTTTCTTTATGGTTTGTCTTATCATAACCTGTAGCCCCAGGTGACCCCGTTCTCTCAGCTGATATGGACACCTGTTCTGAGGCGCTAGCACAGCTGGATGATGTCATTATGCACACCTTTCAGCAGTGTGTTTACCATCTGACCAAGGTGAGAGAATGTGCATCAGTGGTGCTTGGAGGACACATTTATATAAAGCATTTTGTGTATTTATAACTCATTTTCCTCTCTCTATCAGACATTATACTCTTTGCTCCCAGCACTGTTAGACTCTAACCCATTCTCCACTGAGGAGAAGAAGAAAGGAAAAGCAGGAGCAAAGGACAGAGCTGGTAATGAAGGAGAAGGAGATGAGGAAGAAGACGTCTCCACTTTGCCGCCCACCGTCGCTGGACTGGTGGAAGTGTATCGCTGCTCTCTGCAGCTTTCGCGAGAAGCTTGCCTCTCTCCACCGCTAACCTCCCAAACATTTGGCTACCTCTTCTTCTTCACAAACACGTCTCTTCTCAACACACTCTTGGAGAGAGGTGAGAATTTACAGTATTTCATAAACACAGTTGTGTTTGCGCATGGTTTCGGGGGGCGATGACAGCAGTTGACTCGGAGCAGGATATGATAGCAATGGGTCTATGGCCGGACGACCAGCACGAATGCAAGTGTGAGGTTGAAAATGATTCATTTGTTCCATCTTTTACAGATAGTCTGTTCTCTTGGTCACGTGCGGTTCAAATTCGAACAAATCTGGACCTGGTCTTAGACTGGCTACAAGGAGCAGGCCTTGGAGATATTGCGTCAGAGTTTCTAAAGAAGCTATCGGTTACGGTCAACTTCCTGTGCATACCTAAGACCCGCCTTATTCAGGTGAGAGTTTGAGAGCAAACTGACCCCATGCACTGAATATGTAAAGAAGTATGTTAACGCAATGCTTTTCACATCCATAATTCAGTCACATGACAACAAATTATCACTCTTGTTTTTTCAGTCATCCTGGTCAAGTTTACAGGAAGAACATCTCTTGCTAAGTCCTTCTCAGCTTCACCATCTTCTCACTCATTATAAGCTTGGACCAACGAGAGCCCCACCTTCTTCATGGGCTCCGCCTCTTGGTACTGAACTTGGAGGAGGTGAGTAACAACCTAAATGAATTAACGCATTCTTACTTTATATACTAATGATAATATGCCTGTCAAGCTATTTTATATCTACTTATATAATATACACTACTGTTCAGAAGTTTTGGAGCCAGTACGTTTAGAATGTAGTAAATTGTAAAAAAAAAAAAAGAAAAAAAAAGACATTACAAAAATGTATGTTTCAGAAAAAATACTGTCCTTTTCAACTTTTATTCATCAAAGAATCCACAAAAAGTTTTAACAAAAATATTATTCCTAAGCAGCACAACTGTTTTCAACATTGATAATATTAAGAAATGTTTCCTGAGAAGCAAATCAGCATATTAGAATGATTTCTGAAGGGTCATTTGACACTGAAGACTGGAGTAGCTTTACTATCACACAAACAAATTACACTTTAGAATATATTCAAATTCAGTTGTAATCGAATATTGCAATATTATTGCTTTTATGGTATTTTTAATCCAATAAATACAGCCATAGTAAGCATAAAAGACCATTGCACAAATCTTACGGACACCAAACTGTAGTGTGTATATATAGTTAATGTATTATATTTACATTATACATAATATATATTTTTTGTCTTTATTATTCACATATTCTAAGATATTTTTGAGAGTTTCTTGGACCATCCTCCTCTTATCCTGCCTAATGAAACACCTCGCCTCGACCTGACTCAGCCAATCCCAAGCCCTGAGCTAATGAAGGAAGTGACACGCCTGCGAACGTTCCTGTGGGGGCTCGACCAGGATGAACTTCCTGCTAATCAGCGGACTCGACTGTAACATTAATTCATTCCAGTCATCAAATTATGATCATTATCTAGTTCTCACATAGAGAAACTAACAGTCTTTAGACACTAGTAGGCTACATAAAGGCCTGTTCATATCAGATGACTTTTTTTTTTTGGTCTTTGTTTTTGCCTGTCAAGCACATCTGTTGGATTTTAATGGATATACACTGACTTCATTAGGAATATGTATAATTCATTGCATTAGTTACCTTAAAGGTTTATGCTAGAGGAGATTCATTGCCTGGTTGCAATGATAAATACCAGCCTGTTATTTTACACAGTATTCAAATGTTCTGTAGGTTTTTTTTTTCCATTGTTAATCTTGCTAAATATGACAATACCATAAACAGTTTCAACTGTTATGATCAAATAAATCAGTTGCATTGATAATATTTTTTCACATGTCTGTAATAAATAAAAATTACATTTAACCTACTGGCATGTTTTTTTATTAATGGATTCTCATACATTTAGTGAGAAGCTGTTGGGAAAAGCGGTGGCCACCTGCTGTTCTATTAATCAACACTGGGTGGCATGATCGCAATGGACTCAACGATTAGAGGAGACTCCACTGGTCACCACTGAAAATTCATATCACTTATCATGACTTATATTAATGAGGATCGGTATACTGAAAATTATTTTAAGCTGTGTTCTAGAAGGGTTTTTATAAATACTTAGGCTATTATATACCATAACTGTTTGTAGTGGAAATACTGATACTTGCAAATGCCCTTACAAACATTAAACAGGGCAACCATAACCAGTTTACGCCTAAATACCACAGTTACCATAGTTATTGTTACCACTGAAAACCACAATAAATACATCTGGCATTTATTTACCTTCTTTTAAAATTCTTTATTTGATGATGGTTCAACTAATACCAAAGTTAACACTATTTTATTGCAGTAATAACTGTGTGGTGTTTCTGTGGTGTTTGACGTAACCTATGGTTACAATGGTAAATATTTGTAAAGGTAATATAGCATTCAGATAGGCCTACTAGTTCGACGCCTGGGTAAACCCTGGGTAAACAGGCTAATTAAGGGTGTTTCATACTACTTATACAGTTCATGTTTACCATGCGCTAGTAATTAATCCATGGTAGTTGGGTTTTCGACATTTAAACCCAGGATTATTATTTACATTTATGAGGTAACAGTGATTGGACGCAAAACAACTCATGACTCATTAACGTTACATATTTTTCATCTCTGAAAATGTCGCTGCGTAAATCCGTTCTGGTTGTTTTAAATCTCAAACAATTTAAAAAGCAAACACATTGTCTTCACTCCAGGTTAACACATGTAATATTTTCCTAAGATATGGAGACTAAACACAATGCGTGAAAGTTTATGTGACTGTACAAATGAAGGAATATTTAATAAGGTAAGCACTGGCGCGGTTTATAGTTGTCTGCGAGAGGCAGGTTATATTGGAATTTAAAAACGCAAGAAGTTTAAAAACGTTATGCCGGCCTATGTAGGTAGGTATTCATTCATTCATTCACTTATTTATTTATTTGAACTTATTTTAACATTTTGGAACGTCGCGTCAAAAGACGTGCAATTCAAGCACTTCAGTAAGGCGTATGTTTACATAGAAAAACATGCACTGCATTATACCACTCTGCTAAAGGGCTAATGTCATAACCTTGGGTTGAAAGTGGTGCTAAACCCCTTTCCAAGTGTGAAAACCCAGGGTTAAGTGTAGTTTGAATTGTATATTTACTGTAGACAGAACTATCTCTTATGTTGTGACGGAGGGAGTACATTTCACAGGCTACTGTTGAGTTTCTTATTCCTGATAAAACAACCTTCTCACTCACAGTGACGTTCGAAAATAAACACTTACTGTTCTTGACCTAAACGAAACGATGAATGGAAGTGGCGTCAAGCCCATCCTTGCTTCATTTGTTTAGATTTACATGTTTTTGAGGATATGAAAAAAATTCCCAATACGCTCACTGACGTCATATCAAGCCTTTAATCCACACTTATTGTAAAAGCATGTTGTCTTTTCCGCGTTGTATCTTGACAACGTGCCAGATCTCCGTCCTTTCCGGTCAATTGTTTCATTATGCCGTTTTTACGGTAAGAATGCGATCCCGTGAGAGCCGTTTACATCACACCGGATTTTTAATTCGTCCAGCCAGCCCTCGTTTGTCCTAAACCCCCATCATCCGCGCCATGTCATCGTCTCAAGTCGGTGGCAGATTTGTATGAGTCATGATTTAGCCTCTCTGTGGTGGAAATTTAATCAATTAAGTTACTATACGACTTCTGATTTGCAAATCTGTGTGGTTTATGAGCGAGACAGTCCAGGGACTGTTTTTGAACTTGTCATCCATTCATCATGGAATAATTGATGATTATTATTTGGGTTGAAGCAGTAAAGATGTTTTTCAGGCGTGCTGGTCATACAGCTATGGGTCAGTGATGCCAGTGTTGATGTGAACAGTCAGCCTCCCCATCCTCTTTCTGTGTCACTGTCTGCCCTGTCCTTAAAAATGTGTCTGCATTGCTCACACGGACGGCCATACAAACACACACACACACACACACACACACACACTGTACACCTATTCCTCCAGGTGCAGATCTCCGCACCTGTTGAAGTTCCTCTCTGTAATTAGGACAACACAATTATTTTTCGAAGGCAGAGGGGGAAGGAGGGGTGACGGGGTAGACAATGGAGCACTTATTCTCGCTGCTTGCTTTCTTTTTCGACATCTCTCAAGTAATGATAGATTCTCGCCTCTTCAAAGCAACACAGGTTTCCTTCAAAACCGCTGAGTCAGGAAAGAGAGAAAGGGAGGGTCTCTGTATGTGTCAGGATATGTGTGTTCACTCTTCTGAACTAACTGTGTCTTTGAGCATGAACGGCACGCCAGCTCAATATAGAGTATTGTATGATGTTTATATGCATATTCACATTTTCTGACACAAGCATGTGTGTACAGTCCGACAGTCTTAATCTGCTTTCTCAATGAGTGCCCTCATGAACAACATGGGGTTTTCCAGGCTGTGACCCAAATCACCTGATCCTTCTGGTCACCGGCTGCTTCTCAGCTTCAAGGATAACTAAACATATGCCTGAAATACTGTAAACACAATATACAAAACAGAAATGAAACAAAATGTTTTCATTCAGAAAGTGGAGTCACACTGGTTTTAGATGTTCTTCTGGTCCAGGCTGGTGTATGCTGGTGACCAGAGATAACTTGCTGGTTAATCTATTCCTTGAAAGTGGTACACTATCTATCTACCTATCTACCTATCTATCTATCTATCTATCTATCTGTTAATTTTTACACTTTCAAAAAGGCCTTTATGCATTTTTAGTTTAAATAACAGTTATCAGTTTAGTTATCAGTTTTAAATAACAGTTAACAGTTTAGTTAAATAACAGTTGCTCCTGTTTATTACATAAATTTAAATTCAATTCAAATTCAGTAACTGAAGTGGAGTTTAAAAGGCATTTTAATTCCAATTCCGAATGGTGCACAACCCTGGTGTCCTGATAGTTGTAGATGACTATTTAACTACACATGACTAAATGCCTAAATGTAAAAGTATTTTATTGATGAAAGTATTATTCATTTTGCAGCATGGCTTGATATATTGAACCACCTTGTTTTAAAGTTTTGCCATCGCAGTTTGTTTCCCAAATAACTTTTGAAATTAAATCATCAGAGCTGATTTAAAAAACCTAAAACCTTTAATAACCAGTCTAATGCATTTGTCAGTAATTTAAGAGTTTATATCTGACACCAATTATTCATTGGTTTTGGTTAAAAATGTGCTGCACATTTGGTTTTAAGACGTCTGTTTACAAAATTTGCTTTTAATGACAAATTCTCTTCATTATGTTAACAGCAAAAGATGGCGAACAGTATAAATGGAGACGTGTGTGCGCAGTAGATGTGTCTGCAGCCGGTGCGGTCAGTGAGGTTGAGCTGCCCTGAGTTTCCTATACTCTGCTCTGAGAAAGTCAGTGTGTGTGTGTGTGTGTGTGTGTGTGTGTGTGTGTGTGTGTGTGTGTGTGTGAGAGAGGGAGAAAATCTATCCTTGCATATTTGCATGTGTATTTCTATCTGCGAGTGTAGAGGGAGTGAACACGTGTCAGTATTCATTTACATTCTTACAGAAGCGAATCCTTGATGTGTAATAGAGCAACATGAAATGGACCGTGTTTGTAGCCAGTGTGTGTGTGCGTGCATGGGAAAGAGAGACTGTAGGTTTGGGGTTAGACACGGGACGAGTGAAACACCCAGGCTCTCCTCTGGGACCGATTCACTTTCTCCTGCTGCCAGGCGGATTACGTCATTGCTACCCACCATATTAGAAGAGCCCTGTGATGTCATACCAAGAGGTTATCCACCGGTGACGCTCCCGTTTTGTCTGTCTCTCTCGTTGGATGTCTAAACATCACCCGCTCAGATGTCCCTTTTACCTCTCCCTACATCTCTCATCTAGCTTCCCTCACTCCACCCTAACCTTTGCTCTGCATTTCTCTCCCCACCTTTCCTTGCCCCTCCCTCCGTTTTATATTTGCTCTCTTTCAGGTCTGCCTTCCGTGGGAGTCTCTGCTCTGGTCTCGGGTTTAGGGGTCTCGTCCAAAACGCACACCACACCCCGACTTGCCGCTCAAGCCCTTTGGCCATCCCGCCTCATCTGTCCTCCGCGCTTCTCTCATCCCTTCGTCTCTCCTCCGCTCTGAGCCTGGGCAGTGGCAGAGGGGTCAGCGGTGCTGCGGGTTGGGGCTGTGTTCCGACAGACCTGCTTTTTCTGTCGTGCTTTTATTCCGTTCTGCGTCATCGTGTTGACTGAGTGGACCCCACACTTACCAGGCAGTTGCGCGCCCGGCCTCGGCCTAACACTGAGCCATGTTAGCGGCTGTAATCTGATGGCGGTGTTTATTTTATGTAGGCTCTCTTTGAAGGCGCTGAGAAAGTCTTTGGCCTTTTTGTCCAGCGCTTTGGCTGCCCGCGCAGAGGTGCTTGCAGTGGTAATAGTCAGGAAGAATAATATTTGCATTCGTATTCACTCAAAACATGGTTTTTTCCATATTAGTGTCAGAGAGGGGAGAAAGGGGACAGAAGGGGAGCTCTCACTCTCTTTCTTTCTCTCTCTCTCTCACTCTCTCTTTTTAGAGAGTGTGGGGATCTCTGGGCCCTGGCTGTGGTGGCAAGCCTGCGTCTACTCCATCAACTCTTATTACGCCTCCACAATCCCATAATAGGTACTTAACCTCTTCACTGTGTTTGAAGCTCATGGCATCACTCACTGTCTGAGAACAAGCACTGGGCCTCTCTCACTTTCTGCTTCTCTTACTCTCTCTCACTCTGTTTTCAATTCAGTTCAGTGAGTTTTAGTGGCATGACCAATCCAAAGCAAGCATGATGATGGCAGACGCTGTGTGTATCCAAGTCGCAAATTCAATTTTTACAAAAAATGGAAATGGAGCTAAAACAATTTGCGAATTTAGCAGTGTTTTCATCCCATGGGAAACTGGTGCAAAATAAAAATGGATCTTGGTGCCACTGGAAAGCCACTGTAGAATTAATTACTATTAAGTTTATTACTAATTAGATGCATATGTCTTATCTGTGAGCAACATCATTTTAGACATTTCTGGGAGGTTATCTGAGATATTAAGACATACAATTACACATCTGGAACTACACTACTTTTTTGGGGCCAGTATGATTTTAGGATGCATCAAATTGATCAAAAGTGACACTAAACACATTAATAATGAATATAAAGATTTCTAATTCAAATAAATGCTGTTCAAAAAAAAGTATTACCGTTTCCACGGAAATATTAAGCCACACCACTGTTTCAACATTAACATTATTATCAACATTGGTAATAATAAAAAATGTTTCTTGATCACCAAATCAGCCTGTTAGAATGATTTCTGACTCTGAATATTAATGTTTTTGCTGATATGCAGAGAAAAATTCTCCATAAATAAATCTTAATTCAAGAATGAAGTATTAATATCTTATGCAGTTTTGCTTTTGAAGTATTTGTCTTTGTTTGTTTTTGGATGTTTAGATATTTGTACTGGCAAACAAGATAAAATATTGAATAGTAAAATGACATATTAATCATTTTAATGGCAATGAGGCAAAGAAACATGTTGGCAGTGCTCCCTATCACTCACAATGGTGGAGGAAACAATCAGTCTTTATTACTGTCATAACATTTCACAATGCTTTTCTTTCATAGTCTACCTGAAATCATAATGATCCTGTAAGCAGTAAAGCAGGTGTGCTATATATAGTAATTCCTATGTGAGATGATCTTTACATTTACAAGTAGACTTCATCTTTGTGGCCGTATATAAAAAGCTTGTGTGTACTTGTGTTTTATAGCATTGTTTTATAATCTATCAAAATCCCTTCAATAGGACGCTTTGTGAACGGCAGCATGCAGCTGGGTGTGTATGTGTCAACATCTCTGTGTGATATTTTGGAAAGCCCTCTGACATCACCTGTTAAACTCCAGTGATGCATTCTCATTCAAGTAAATTACAGCGTGCCATTTGTAAATCATTCAGTAGGCGGAGCTTGACACTGAGCCAAATTACAGCTTTCTCTCCACATCAGTGGCTGCTAGGGTAAAGAAAACATTAGGGATCCTTCATTCTTGCTTTCATCCTTTCAGTCTTAACAGGAGATGACATAGCCGTTTTTGTTCAACAATATGACATTATCTAAAGAGGGTATGACAATTTATGTCTGTTTCTCTCTTACTCATTACTTCTTACGTTTATGCAGATGACCGCAGTCATACGGCGGCTTTAGCTAGCTGCTGTTCCGAATCAGTCTCTGTCTTTTCCCAGACTCCTCCCAGAACTGATCTATACACATTCAGCCCAAATATAGAGAGACTGATGCCTCTTTTGTCAAGACTGTGTGTGTTCTGGGTGGGAGGCATATGGCATGTGCTTGCTTAAGGCCCGGCGCAGTTCAAATGATGATGTAACGCCAGGAAACAGGGGGAAATCAACCCCGGCGGTCCTGTAATCCGATCCCTCTATCCCTCTTTTTTTTGCTTTCATTCTTGCCCATATTGTGTAAGTTCATTAAAAACTGGGACAATGACTTGACACTACTTTTTTTTTTTTTAATTTCAGAGCTATTAATTTATTCAAAAATACATTAAATCGTACATTCAATGACTTGAATAAAGATATGTTTAGGGGCATTAAGTCAGAAATGTCAGGGTGATACAACTGTATTGATATCATAATGAAGAAAAAAGCCTTATTAAATAAAACTAAATTCTTGAAAAGAAAAAACTTAAGCAGTTTGGCATAATAATTTATTATTATTTGAGATTTGTTAAAGTGCTAGTAATTCAAAAAATGTTTGTCTGCTAAATCAACCAAATTATATCATACCCATGGCCAATAGATATTTTTAAAAATCTGATAATGTGCCTGTTTTATTATACAACAAGGATAGTTCAGAATGTAAATTGTAGTTATTTGGTGCTATTCCCCAAAAACATAATATTTATGAATTAGTTCATTAATATAATGATATTTGTACCAAAAACTCATTTTTTTTTTACATAGATAAGTATATTATAAAATGTTCTTGAAAATACTGATTGCATTTATATGAAAATAATGATTACATAATTACTTTTTTATTTGGTTTTTATTTGGTGGTTATACCACATGACAGTTTTGAGGTCATTCAGTTTAAATTCATTCACTATGAAAGTATTTATATTATATTATATTATTGTCACAGAACGGCCAGGACGGCCAGACTCCACCACCACCCAATCACAACAATCACTCTCACCTGTGCTCTGATCACCTGTACCTGTCACTCATCCAATTACCACATCACCATCATTCACGAACTCATCTGTGCTTTAATAAACATTGTTGTTTCACTTACCATCTGTGTCCTGCCACTTCCGTTACAGAAGACCAGACCAAAACCGAATATGAGGCTGAGGTTAGTTCCCCGCAAAGGTGGCCCGGGGATCTTCAGCCAACCGCTGCCCACAGCGATGTTTGTGCCGCCGCCCGCGGCTCTCCCAGGCCCGCCGCCGTTCACGGCCCACGATAGCCCGCCGTCAGGGAATATGGCAAGGCCGCAGACGGACGCTCACCTGCCATTGGGATTGCTGGTAAAATACGAGGGGATGTCATGGACTCCTGTGCCCGCTCCTCGACAGCGCCCTCCTGTGCCCGCTCCTCGTCAGCATTCCCCAGTACCCGCTTCTCCAGGGCCAATCCCTCCAGTGCCCGCTTCTCCAGGGCCAGTCCCTCCAGTGCCCGTTTCTCCAGGGCCAGTCCCTCCAGTGCCCGCTTCTCCAGGCCCAGTCCCTCCTGTACCTATGCTGACAGAATTTCCCCAGGAATCCGCGCTGCCCGAGCGTCCCCAGGAATCCGCGCTGCCCGAGCGTCCCCAGGAATCCGCGCTGCCCAAGCACCCCCAAGAGTCCGCGCTGTCCGAATGCCCCCAAGTATCTGCGCTAACCAAGCACCCCCAAGAGTCTGCGCCTTGCAAGTGCCCTCCAGTGCCTGCTCCCCGCAAATGCCCTCCTGCGTCTCCGCTGGTCCCGTCCAGCTCTCCTTCGTCTCCGCTGGTCCCGTCCAGCTCTTTCGTCTCCGCTGGTTCCGTCCAGCTCTGCGCTATCCGAGCGCCCCCAAGTGACAGCGCCTCCAGAGCGCCCCCAAGTGACAGCGCCCCCAGAGCGCCCCCAAGTGACAGCGCCTCCAGAGCGCCCCCAAGAGCCTGCTCCTTGCAAGTGCCTTCCAGAGCCTGCTCCTCGCAAGTGCCCTCCAGTGCCTGCTCCTCGCAAGTGCCCTCCAGTGCCTGCTCCTCGCAAGTGCCTTCCAGTGCCTGCTCCTCGCGTGAGCTCCCCTATGCCTCCGCTGGTCCCGTCCAGCCCTCCTGCGTCTTCGCTGGTCCCGTCCAGCCCTCCTGCATCTCCGCTGGTTCCGTCCGGCTCCGCGCTTCCAGAGCGCCCCCAAGTAATTGCGCTTCCAGAGCGCCCCCAAGAGTCCACGCTTCCAGAGTGCCCCCAAGAGTCTGCGCTTCCAGAGCGCCCCCAAGTGCCCGCTCCTCCAGAGCGCCCTCCTGTAACTGCGTCTCCAGAGCGCCCCACAGAGCCCGTTCCTCCTGAATGGCTCCCAGAGGGGAACTTCCCCAAGAAAATTTTTTGGGGGGGCCATATAGTCTCTGCCTGTGTGGCCGGGCCAAGGGCCAAGGCCATGGAGCCCTCTGATCCGCTATGGCCTCCCGAAAAAATAATATGGCCATGGCTCCCCGGGTCTCCTGATCCACCATGGCCGTCCAAGCTCCCTGATCCGCCATGGCCGTCCAAGCTCTCAGATCCGCCATGGCCACCTGAGTCTCCTGTCCCGCCATGGCCTCCCGAGTCCCCGGATCCGCCATGGCTCCCCGAGTCTCCTGTTCCGCCCTGGAGGCCTCCCCTGTGTCCCTGTCCTGCACCGGCATCCAGGGCGCCCACCCCCCCCTCCCCGGTGGTATTGTTACGGCGCGGGACGCGCCTTCCGGGAGGGGGAGGTACTGTCACAGAACGGCCAGGACGGCCAGACTCCACCACCACCCAATCACAACAATCACTCTCACCTGTGCTCTGATCACCTGCATCTGTTACTCTTCCAATTACCACATCACCATCATTCACAAACTCATCTGTGCTTTAATAAACATTGTTGTTTCACTTACCATCTGTGTCCTGCCACTTCCGTTACAATTATATTATATTAATTTATTTATTTTTGGTCACACTTTATTTTAAGGTCCAATTCTCACTATTAACTACGACTTTTTTCCTCAATAAACTCCAAATTTCTGCTTATTAATAGTTATCAAAATAGTTGTTAAGTTTAGGTATGCAGTAGGATTAAGGGATCTAAACTATAATCATGCAGAATAAGGCATTAATATACCAAAATGCTAGTAATATGCATGCTAGTTAGTAGTGAGAATTGGTCCCTAAACCTATTTGTCATTGACCTGCCTCTCAATGTAATTCTGAGGTGAACTTGAGGTCAGGGTGGGCGACCGGTGCGGGAGTTACCTGTAGGCTCAATGTGATTTGCAGTGAAAGTCCAGTGGATTGTTTGTTACAGGTAAAGTCTCTGATCTGACATCACTGGCAGCTTGGTGACAGACAAATGGAGTGTTACAGGAGCTGTCACTGATAGGATTAATTCAGGCTGAGTCATGCTGAGGTTGGTGAGACTGATCCAGTCACAAATGTTTGAGTAATGCTGCCCTACTGTACTGCTGAGTGTCTGTTTTCTTCATCAAAGATTTGACTCTTTTCTCCTCTTTGCTGTATTCCTCACCTCTGCCCTTCCTCTAATCCTCCATTCCTTCATCTGCCCCCTTTTCCCCACTGTCTGTGTGTCTTCATACTTTTTTTTACATGTCTGCTGTCTTTCAGGGAAATTCCCTCTATCTATGACTCTGCCATTCCTCACATTCCTTTCATACCTACAGGGATAAGACGATGAAATGTGCTTGAGTGCGTGTGTGTATGAAGGGGTTTAATGGAGCGTTGCGAACAAGAGATAGAGAGGCGCTGAGTGGGTGGTATTAGAGGAGTTTTTAGGATGAGGACGTTGTGCTTCATTTATCTTCTTGACTGTGGGAGGCTAATTGGCCATGTAAACAGATGTATAAATATAGAACAGTCATTATGACATACAGTACATTACATTGACAAACACAGAGAGGGAACGTGGATGAGTAAGATGGAGTGGGATTGTTTCACCTTCGGAATGTGAAACTGACCGTTCGTACCGTAAACTCTGACTTCCTGTTACATGAGGCTGACCTTTAAGTAATAAGGTTGTTTTTCAAGGCCAACTGAAATAGCTATGTGTAGGGTGAATTCGGGTAATCTGGGACATTGGGTAATCTGGGACACCTAAAGTCCAGTGTGTTTATTTGCTGTTCTAACAATGTTTAGTCAACAGGACTGAAATCACATGACTTCATGGGGGTGATTCCACAGAAAGGGGCAGGGCACTTGTCAATCAAGAAGCTCCCCTGGGAATTGCATGACAAGGTCAGTGACATAGGATTCTGACTAGATTAATGTTAAGGACATAAATCTGTCATAAATAAGACAGTGTTACTAATTGTTGTCAAATTATGTTTGTGATCTATTCAAGCATCAAAATATGTATTAAAGTGTTGAAAATGTGTTTTAGTTTTTTTTTTCTTTTTTGTTGTCCCACATTATCAAATATGATTGAGAATGTGGGACAGCATGCTTTGGGTAATCTGGGACAGTCTTCAAATGGGGGAAATATGCATTTAGGGACTTTATAAGTCTAATGACAAGGGCCAATATATGCCATAATGAGAAATGGGTGTTAATGCTGGAGGTTATAACATTAGCATAAGTTCACAGTAGCTAGCAGCTAGCTCAACCAGCTAGCTAGAGAGATGCTACAGAGATGGAATCTGGAAAACGTATTCCAATAGCAAGCAAAGGTCTCAGGATGAAGTAAACCATTAATTTCATTTCCCAAATTCCCAGTTAGTTTAGTATATACAACGGTTCAAATCACTGAGCAGGAGGGGGATCTGTGCCCAGGCCAGTTGACAATGTTCTGCACACATACACATACACATACACATACACGCACGCAACCCCACCCCACATCCACACCCATACCCATACATACACACACAAACACACATACACACACACACACACACACACACACACACACACACAGACAGTCAGCTAACATATGAAAATATCCATGGCCTTTAATTACTCAATGAAATTTATTACAGAATACAATGGCACCACAGTGTCAGGAAAAGAGATGGCAACAGGAAGAGCGAGAGAGAGAGAGAGGGAAATTAGAGAAATACAAAGAATCTAAACCAATGGAATGAGAGTAGAATGAAGGGAGCTATTGGTGATATTGTGTTTGGCATGCATAAAGTATGATAAATATAGGCTTTTTTAGGCCTAATACATATGTCCCAGATTACAAAGTGACCTGTCCCAGATTATCAAATTGAGGCAGAATTTTTGTTTTTTGGCACAAAAACACTAATAGGTGTGGCATGTCTCTTCTGGGTATAATATCTACATTCTTTCTTTTGGTGTGGTTAGAAAACCTCTTAGGGATTTCAGAAAAGTCTAATGTGTTGATCTAATGTGTTAGATAGATATCGAAATAAATTGCAGAAGTCAAAATTGCAAAAAGTGTCCCAGATTACCCGAATTCACCCTATATTCACTTATTAAGTCCAGAGGGCCTTTTAAAATGGATAGTTCACCCAAACTGTTAAATTCTGTTATATATTTATGACCGTCATGTCATTCTGAACACGATGAGAGTTTCGTTCTGAACATGAATTAAGATATTTTTAATAAAACCTGAGAGATTTCTTTCCCTCCAATGAAAGTCCATTACACATTACAAAATTCCTGACAGATTTAATTTAGACTTTTATTTACATTAGTAAATTAACATTCACATTTACACTCACTGGCCACTTTATTAGGTACACCTGTTCAATTGCTTGGTAACACAAGTTGCTAATCAGCTAATCACATGGCAGCAACTCAATGCATTTAAGCATCTAGATGTGGTGAAGATGACTTGCTGAAGTTCAAACTGAGCATCAGAATGGGGAAGAAACGGATTTAAGTGACTTTGAACGTGGAATGGTTGTTGGTGCCAGACGGGCTGGTCTGAGTATTTCAAAAACTGCTGATCTACTGGGATTTTCACGCACAACCATCTCTAGGGTTTACAGAGAATGGTCCGAAAAAGAGAAAATATCCAGTGAGCGGCAGTTGTGTGGACGAAAATGCCTTGTTGATGTCAGAGGTCAGAGGAGAATGGGCAGACTGGTTAGAGATGATAGAAAGGCAACAGTAACTCAAATAACTGCTCGTTACAACCAAGGTATGCAGAATACCATCTCTGAACACAAAACACGTCGAACCCTGAAGCAGATGGGCTCCAGCAGCAGAAGACCACACCGGGTGCTGCTCCTGTCAGCTAAGAACAGGACACGGAGGCTACAATTCGTACAGGCTAACCAAAATTGGACAACAGAAGATTGGAAAAACGTTGCCTGGTCTGATGAGTCTCGATTTCTGCTGCCACATTCAGATGGTAGGGTCAGAATTTGGCGTAAAGAACATAAAAGCATGGATCATCCTGCCTTGTCTCAACGGTTCAGGCTGGTGGTGGTGGTGTAATGGTGTGGGGGATATTTTCTTGGCACACTTTGGGCCCCTTAGTACCAATTGAGCATTGTTTAAACGCCACAGCCTACCTGAGTATTGTTGCTGACCATGTCCATCCCTTTATGACTACAGTGTACCCATCTTCTGATGGCTGCTTCCAGCAGGATAATGCACCATGTCACAAAGCTCAAATCATCTCAGACTGGTTTCTTGAACATGACAATGAGTTAACTTTACTCAAATGGCCTCCACAGTCACCAGATCTCAATCCAATAGAGCACCTTTGGGATGTGGTGGAACGGGAGATTCGCATCATGGATGTGCAGCCAACAAATCTACAGGAACTGCGTGATGCTATCATGTCAATATGGACCAAAATCTCTGAGGAATGTTTCCAACACCTTGGTGAATCTATGCCACGAAGAATTAAGGCAGTTCTGAAGGCAAAAGGGGGTCCAACCCGGTACTAACAAGGTGTACCTAATAAAGTGGCCAGTGAGTGTATTTACATTATAAACATCAAATATGCTCAACCGTGCTTGCATGACACCTGAGAACAAACCTCATGTTGTCTTGCACATTAAGAAAGCACAAATTTCATCCTCCGTTTACCATATTTGATGAGCTCTATGTATGTGCATTGATCAATGGTTATGTATTAATAAAAGCCTAAATTTCGCAAAAGACCCTTCGCAAAAACCCCGCCCCCCTTCGTTACTGTTGCTATGTCCGACAACCCATGCCACACATCATGTTCTCACGCAGTGAAAAATACATCGCAGAGCAAAGAGGAAACTGACAACATGCCAACAGGCAAGACAGAGCAGGTTACTTTAGGTATGAAACAAAGTCTCATCTTTCAAATTTTGTAATTTTTTAAAGAAATTCAAATAATTAATACCGTTTTGTGGCTCTTTAATGTGTCATGACAGATCGCTATAGTGCCTCAGTTCAAGTGGCATGTGAACCGATCATCTCTTCTTCTATACTAGATATAGCATGAAATAAACTTGACTGAATATCAGAAGGTATCTTGTTTCAACCGTGGAAAGACGTCAATGCACATAATTTTTCAAGTTCAAGTCCACCGAAGTTAAACTACTCTCCTGTCTGGTTTGTTTGTCGGATGAAAATGGCAGAGTCTGCGTTATGATTGGTCAGATTGCCTGTCAATCAAACCTCCCTGTGAAAGGTCAATTGCGTCACATTTTTTATTTCTGCGGAGCACTGCAAGTATTTTGAAGAATGTCCATAAAATGCAAGCCTGTGGGGCCCAAAACAACGCTGGATCCCACTGACTCTCATTGTACGGACAATAAAGACATTTCTTGAAATATCTTCTTTTGTGTTCCACAGAAGAAAGAAAGCATTATTGGGTTGGAATGACATGAGGGTGAATAAATGATGACAGATTTTTTTTTTTTCATGAACTATCCCTTTGACATGCATCTCACAAAGATGAATATTTGTGTTATTTTAGTTCATTTGTATTAACTCAGCCTCAGAATTTCTTGTTTCCTGTGATCATTTTTTGACTCACCTAAGACATAAAATGCCTGCTTTAGCTTACTGTATGATTGATTGATAGGTGAGTAGACTGCCCTTTGATGTTGTCTGTGCTGGGTCTACCAGCAGCTCCACAGTGTAAGTGATGAGTGAGAAAAGAACTGAATATGAAAACACTGAGCTAGTGGAGAAACACACGTCCATGTTAAGCAATGAGAACCACTGGCAAATCTGTGGCAGCACAGGCAAAGAGCCAGAACCACCATGAGGGTGGCATCAGACCCCACATGATTACAGCTCGCAAGACAAAACACGAGTTACCAAACAATGAGTTGCTGACAGCCCGGTCTACCAAAGACTCTACAACGGTGCCAATGAAAAGCCTGGCATAAGAGGTAGCTGTCAAAGAGGTTTGATGGCCTTCTGAGGGGCACAATGATAACCATCCCTCCCTAAAACACTGGTACAACTGCTTACTAAAAACTGAGATGAAAGAAGGAAGGCTGTTTTTTTATTATTTGCTCTAGTTTGGATTATATTAAAGGGTTAGTTCACTCCAAAATGAAAATTCTGTCATTAATTACTCACTCTCATGTCGTTTCAAACCCGTAAGACCTTCGTTCATCTTCAGAACACAAATTAAGATATTTTTGATGAAATGTGAGAGCTCTCTGACCCTCCATAGACAGCAACGCAACTGTAATGTTCCCAGATCGGTAAAACAGTCCATGTGACATCAGTGGCTCAACTTCAGTTTTACACAGCTACGAGAATACTTTTTGTGCACAAAGAAATTCTTCAAAAATTTTTATTCAAAAATTCTTCTCCTCCAAGTTACCGTCTTCCACCATTTTAGAGAGTATCACAACGTATACGCACACTTTCCCCTAAGCATAAACAATGCTGATTACGTCGATTACATTCTTAGGGAACTCTCCAAAATGGCGGAAGACGTAACTCGGAGAAGAATTGTTGAATAAATTATGTTATTTTTGTTTTATTTGCGCATAAAAAGTATTCTCGTAGCTTCGCAAAATTGAAGTTGTGCCACTGATGTCACATCGACTTTTTTTTACCGATGTTCTTACTACGTTTCTGGACCTGGTAACATTACAGTTGCGTTGCTGTCTATGGATGGTCAGAGAGCTCTCACATTTCATCAAAAATATCTTAATATGTGTTCTGAAGATGAACGAAGGGCTTACGGGTTTGGATCGACATGAGGGTAAGTAATTAATGACAGAATTTTCATTTTTGGGTGAACTAACCCTTTAAGTGATTATAGGCTACTTCACATAAGGAGGATCATTGCTTAACGCACAATGGAAATGCCCAAATTATTGGAAAGTAGAGATTAGCGGTCTTTGTTCTTTGAGACGATTCAGCGTGGGACTAAATGGCACATTTTTGCAAGAGGTACGGATGATGGTTGGTATTAGTCACACGACTGAGAGCATGAGAATGCCCTCCAAAGGCTTCCCTCTTTCATATCACCGGGGTCACAATGAAAAACCAGTCAGTGGGACAAACCGATGACGTTGGAGCATTCCAGGATCTTTTGTGTCCTCTCACTGATACGTTCTCACCCTCTTTCTTGCCTTCCCACTGTCTCTCTGTCAGCCGACATCAGCCGTCCATCGTATCTCATCCTGCTTTATCTTTACTTTTCCTTTCCTCTGTTTTTGAGCAGCGAGATTCCTCCCTTAGAAAAAAAACAGCCCTCCAGTTAGCCCTCTGTGACGCAAGAGGGGAGCAAAAGGGGGTCCAGTGCGGGGAGGGTCCAGTGCAAGTGTAACAGAAGGTCTCCAGTAATGGGGAGGGTGATGAGTTTGGCCTTTGGCCGCTTCTCTCTTGTGAGCTATCAGACGAGCCTGACAAAGACATTGAGAATGCCCAATGTCTCCTGGGTCTTTTTTTAGCTACAAAGAATGCACTAAAAATAGCCCAACTCACGCTGGTTGTCTTGTATTTTGCTTTTGTCCCATCAGTTTCTAGTTCTTGCTGTAGTTTCTCAGAGAGAGAGAGACATACCATGCTAGTGACCAGACCTGTTTACATATTTCACTCCTGGTTCCATCCGCTTGTTTTTGTTATTGTTTAGCAGCCCCCGGTTTATGTTTAGCCCTCTCCTCCAACACCTACTCTTCCGCCGAGATAAAGAGAGATGGAGAGGCGGTGAAAGACAGAGAGATGGAAAAAGAGATGGAAGTCAAACAGGCATACACTGCAATAAAAATATATATATATTTTTCTTGTTTTGCAGTGAAACATTTGTTTAAATAAAGAATTGTTTTTAAAGAATATATCTTTGAATACATGAATAATGATGATCCATGATTGTTTTTATGTTTTGTGATTTGTGAGTTGTTCATGAGTCCCTTGTTTGTCTGGCGCAGTTCAACTTTCCACTGTTCTTCAGAAAAATCCTCCAGGTCTTGTATTCTTTGGTTTTCCAGCATCTTCTGCATTTTTGACTCCTTTCCAACAGTGACTGAATGATTTTGAGAAGGACTCATAACCAATTATTATGAAAGGTGAAAATATGCTCTGGCAGGCAACACAATGCATTAAGAGCTGGGGGTGTAAACTTTTGAACAGGATGATGATGTGTGAATTTTGTAAATATCATAGTTTTTTCATTAGTACTGCCCTTAAAATACTTCATTAAATAAGCTACATAAAATACTTACATGTTTCCCAGAAGACAAAGTAATTTCCAATTTCCCTATTGGAATTATCCCTATTTTTTTTCTTGTTTTAAGACTAAATTTGCCAAATTCTATTACATTTATTATTCATAAATAAATAAACTAAAAAAAACTCTTAAAGATATATTGTCTGAAAATAAGTCTTACCCTTTCCAAATTTAGCTTCTTATGTAAATTCTTATGTAAATGCTTACTTTTTTTCCGAGCAAGAAAATGTTTTTGGAGACAGACTGGGAAGTGATGGTTTGAGATACAGACAAGACACATACAATGACAGGTGAGGAAAGAATGTTAAAGCCGACTAAGAGCGGGACGGTCAGCATTCCTGTGTTTGTATACGTGTGCTTTAACAGACTGAACTGAAGTCTGCAAAATGTTAACACGCTCATGAGATGAACAGATGAGAGACGCGAGGAAAGGGGGGTGAGTGTGGAAAGACTTGCCCACCCTGTAAAACGTTCCTTTTTGCGTGGGTTGTCCTCCATCTTCATTCTGTTCTCCTACTTTCCTCCTCCCTCTTGGTCTCTCTTTGACCTATTGCTCATTCAAATATGTCATTATTCTAGTGCATGTTACAAATATAGTATGTTACAGTAAATAAATGGAAATGAATAGAAATAGTTGCTTTTGTTTTCCTCTTTTCCTAATTAGTATTTCATTATTTCAAGTATTTCATTTCACCTACTGACCTGACCACAATGCACACTCATTCTCTCTTATACCATCCTAATGTGTTCCAGCAAGCAGCTTGCATCAGAGTGTGTGTTTGTGTGCGTCAGGGTAATATCTGAACACTGCTGCCAAGCTCTAAGGACCGGAAGACAGCTACTGCCGCGAGTGATTTACAACCACTTATTACCGTTTAGGAGAATTTTCGTAACCAGATTGAGCCAGTGTTTGTAAGTGTATGTTAAGGAAATAAAATATCATCTGGACATTCCAGTACGTCAGATTTGAAGAGATAAATTCTATTAAGTTATTGTAAGCTAACATTGCAAGAGTATTACTGTGAAAAATTAACATATTCTATCTATTAAATAGCAATCGAAATAACAGATAACAGTTATTCAGTAGTTAATTGCTGTTTATTTAATAGATATAATAATCAACTCAACCAAAAACTGAAATGTTGAATCATTCAAATGACTCACTTGAAAGAATCATTTGATTGTGAATCAGACTACAATATTCATGCTGTATGTTTTTGATTCACTAACAAGAACCAGTTCATAAGAGTCAGTTAATCATGAATTAGACTACACTGGTCACGCTGTATGTTTTTGATTCACTAAAAAGAACCAGTTCATAGGAGTCATTTGATTGTCAATCATATATCATATTACACTGGTGACACTGTATGTTGTATATATATATATATATATATATATAAATTCATGTTTACACTAAGTGCAAATAGCTATAGATTCTATTTACACCTAACGTTAGCAGGATTTTCTGCTATTTATATTATTTATTGCAAATAGTGGCAATTATCTGCACCTCAGTATTGTAGTACATTATAAAACAGTATGCATTAATAACATATTGAGTGTAAATTATAATTTTAATTCAAATTATTAAATGGATGTCATCTTATGGGACAATAAATCCCTCCCTACACCTACCCTAACCTTACCCGATACGTTTAAGTTCAACTTTTAGATTATTTCCTTCATTAGTTCAGCAAAACGCAGATTCGAACCCTGATCGATCGTGTCAAAAACAGCTAAACACGTACTTCACTATCTACGCCACTAGAGCAATTAGAGACAGACAGCCTTCTGTAATGCTTTGTAATCACACGTTGATGGGCGGAGTTAGTTTAAATAGCCTTTGCCAACAAGGTGGCCTATTTGCACTTGTAAATAGACACTCCGTTTTTATTTGTGAACTGATGTTCAGCTGTTCAGCTGTATTTAATAGTCAACTTATTTTCGGGTCATCGTCATAAAAGCCCTGTCATAAACATTGTCACAGGCACGAAGATACATTTTCATTTCATCAAGCTGAATGCTCACTAAAAACTGTCAGTTTTTAGTGAGCGTTTTTCAAGCCATTTCATGTTTCATTTTGACGTGACACAAAGCAAGTTGTTTACTTACTTTATAATTAGTCAATAACGCCATCATTTTCTTCATTCAGACCAAGTGCTCGCACGAAAACAAGAGGCGGGATTTATCACATGAACCAATCATATCCAATCGTAACCGATCATACCCAATTATAGCGCGATGGAGGCATCGCCTCCTCTCACGTGACTTTCCCCCATTCATCTCAATGAGCCTCCAGAAAAGTCACGGCATGCTTTAGGGTCTCTGTAGACCAGTGGTCTCAAACTCAATTCCTGGAGGGCCACAGCTCTGCAGAGTTAAGCTCCAACCAGCACCAAATCACACCTGCTTGGAAGTTTCTAGTGATCCTGAAGACCTTGATTAGCTGGATCATGTGTGTTTGATTGGGGTTGGAGCTAAACTGTGCAGAGCTGTGGCCCTGCAGGAACTGAGTTTGAGACCAATGCTGTAGACGGTCTATAGACCAAAGGGAGGCAAGCCTCCGCTGTAACTTGCGGGTGTTGCTGTTGGACAGTGTTACTTTATAAAAACGAGTGACTTTTAGGCTTTTAATATCACATTTAGTCATATTTGCGCTGTTTTATTTTTGCAATATTGATTATTTTCTCATCCAATTTTGAGGAGAGGAGACACTGCCTCCCTTGCCTCTTCGGAGGAAACGCCCCTGAGATATATATATTCACTAATATATATATATATATATATATATATATATTCACTAAAAGGAACCAGTTCATAAGAGTTAGTTAATCTTGAATCAGACTACACTGGTCATGCTGTACATTTCTGATTCACTAACGTTCATAAGAGTCATTTGATTGTGAATCATACTACACTGGTGACACTGTTAAATTTTGATTCACTAACAAGAACCACTTCATAAGAGTCAGTTAATCATGAAACAGACTACACTGGTCTTGCTGTATGTTTTTGATTCACCAAGAACCACTTCATAAGAGTCAGTTAATAATGAATCAGACTACACTGGTCACGCTGTATGTTTTTGATTCACTAACAAGAACCAATTCATAGGAGTCATTTGATCATGACTCATACTACACTGGCGATGTGGTTTGATTTTGATTCACTAGCAAGAACCAGTTCATAGGAGTTAAACAGGCACGATTAATATAACAGTTAATCGTGAATCAGACTACACTGGTCATGCTGTATGTTTCTGACTCACTAACAAGAACTAGTTCATAAGAGTCATTTGATCGTGAATCATACTACACTGGTGATGCTGTTAAATTTTGATTCACCAACAAGAACTAGTTCATAGGACTCATTTGATTGTAAATTATATATTACACTGGTGACACTGTATGTTTTTTGTTCGCTAACAAGAACCAGTTCATAAGAGTCATTTAATTGTGAATTGGACTACACTGGCCACGCTGTACTTTTTTTGATTCACTAACAAGAACCAATTTATAGGAGTCATTTGATTGTGAATCATATTACATTGGTGACCAGTGTTGGGGGTAATGCATTACAAGTAACTTGAGTTATGTAATCAGATTACTTTTTTTAAGTAACTAGTAAAGTAATGCATTACTTTTTAATTTACAGTAAAAAATCTGAGTTACTTTTTCAAGCCAGGTACTTTGTTTTCCGATTTATTGACTGACAGCTATCCTGTCGCCGTGTTGAGAGAAATCGGGAGTAAGTGCAGAGGCATTGTGTTCAAGGTGTAAACATGGTGGTTACTGTAGTTCTAGACTAAATGTCAACATTTACTCGTCTCACTTTCACAAAAACTGATTCAGTATTCCTCAGTAGGAATAAAAACAGTGAAATGCAAACCTAGGTTATGACACAAACCTGCAATAATTAAATATGTTAATAACTGAATTTACATTTCCTTCAGCCTGAGGCTTATTCATTTCACTTTTGGTGTGAAAGTGCTTTTATATATGCCAAAAATATAAATTTTTTATATTAAAAACAAACAAGCAAGCCCTGCCCAGATGAGAAAAAGTAACGCAAACGTAACATAACTCTTTACTTTAAAAAGTAACTAAGTGATGCAATTAGTTACTTTATTTTAGAGAGTAACTCAGTATTGTAATGCATTACTTTTAAAAGTAACTTTCCCCAACACTGTTGGTGACACTGTATGTTTTTGATCCACTATAAGAACCAGTTCATAAGAGTCATTCAAATGGTACAGGAAACACTGGCACAGAAAAGACTGATCTTTGGAATATAAGAATCGAGATCAAACGAAGATTAATCAGAAAATGAATATTTTTTACACAGCCCTATAGTGTACCTATTGGCTTGTATACAGCACATTTATTGACATATCATTTGACAGAGGTGTAATCCAGCAGTGTTTATGTGGCTTCCTGTGCACGTGTGTTCTTACAGGCTTGTGTCTGCATCATTGTGAGACAGATTCTGAGACGTCACTTTATTGCCCAATGATTATCTTCCTGCAGTGTGTCATTCTTTCTCTCTCTCCCCCCTTTTGCTTTTCCCATAGAGCCATTAACACACTCAGTTGCTCTCTGACGTCTGTAGAGGGGCACACGGGTTGGGAAAGGTGAAGGG
>JAFVLL020002656.1:0-24208 GCA_021397915.2 Tor tambroides | reverse complement strand
GTGGAACCGAGTGATATGCGTCCTTTATTGTTGTGTAACAGTGATCCAATATATTGCTGTCTCTGGTGGGGCATGTGATGTGCTGTCTGTATTTTGGCAGTTCACGGGAGAGATTTGCTTTATTAAAGTCCCCGAGAATGATTAAAACAGAGTCCGGGTTTAATAGGTTAAACCGGGTTCAAAGGTTTAATAGACAGCGGAATTGTCATTTAGGAATAAGATTTATTCTATTTATTGTTATTCTCTAATCAAGAGATTGCAATCTTTTAAAGATTAATCATGCATACATATGAGCCTATAGCATACTTTTGTAGCCTATCATATTTGTACCAGACCTCAAAAGTAACCCGGGCCCAGGCCGCCCCTCTTCTGTGACCCATACTCCAGACTGTTGCCATGGCTGCCACTCATGCTAGATTATTCAAATTCTGTTAGCATTAGTAATCATCAGATTGTTTTGCTGACAATAAAACATATTCCCTCTGTGAATCTGTAAAACCTCTCTTTGCTGTTTCTGGGGTCTTTGGTGACTCAGTTTGATTTAGTCAGAAGCTGTAATTGTATTTGACAGGAAATGACATAGGAATGTCGCAGATGTGGTTTAATACCTCGGCTTGCAATTTATCAATAGTTAAATAGACAAATTACCATGAATTAAAAAACCTGATGTGGATCCTGTTGCACTCTGGGAAGTTCAGCGTGTTCATCAGCCAGCAAATACCTCATGTATGAGTTCTCCAAAAGTGTCAGGAGATATAGTGACAACAGAGAGAGAAATGACACAGGAGAGACGTTTATCACATTTACTGGTGAGATATTATATGGCAGGCTTCCACAAGCAGTGTGTGTGAGAGTGTTTTTGTCTCATCGAGACTGTCATGGAGTTACACTGCCATCAAGTGTTGATGTGTTGAGCTGCAGTGCAATATGTAAACGCTAGTGGACGTGGTTCTGCAAACCCACAGAGTGGAAACATTTCTCCAGCGTCTCTCTAATGCTCCCCGAACACCCTCACATTCCACTGTGGGACATAAATAACCTCACAGATAGGCTCCCAGTCCTGCTGTAAGGAAATGCCTTTAGTTTGATTCTGCTCCAGAAGACTCACTGTCTGAATGTGTTTGTGTCTGACTGAGTGAGTGCAACTGAAAGAGTTTTAAAGAAAGAGGAATGAAATAGTGTAATCATGTTTGCTAGTGGAACATCTGAGTTAGGAGCTTTCTTTACTGATTGTGCCTCCGCTGGCAATGCTAAGGACAAGGGTTCAATTGACCCTTCGCAGTGAGTTTGATTGACAGGCGATCTGACCAATCATAACGTTGAATCTGACATTTTTGTCTGACAAACAAACTAGACAGTAGATTAATGTCAGTGGACCACAACACATGCGCATGCATTCCTCTGCTAGTAAACAAGGTGCAGCGCATGTGTGAACTACGTCAGCAGCAGCACACGAATGCGTCATGGTAGCCTACTCTAGATAATGGCGGAGAATGGGATGAGGAGGGGAAGAATTGTTGAATAAAGTTGTTATTTTTGTTTTGTTTGTGCAAAAAAAGTATTCTGGTAGCTTTATAAAATTACGATTGAACCGCTGATGTCACATGGACTATTTTAACGATATCCTTACTGCGTTTTTGGGACTGAGAACATTTCAGTTGCATTGTTCTCTATGGAGGTTCAGAAAGCTCTCGGATTTTATAAAAAATATCTTAATTTGTGTTCTGAAGATGATCAAAGGATTTACGGGTTTGGAACAGCATGAGGGTGAGTAATTAATGACAGAATTAAAATTTCTGAGTGAACTAACCCTTTAAGTACAATTGTAACCAATATTCTAATTTAAATTTTTCTTATTTATGAAATACCTCTGTCTCCTCTCACTTTTGTTTCTCATAAACTCTTCATATTCAGATTATGATCATACTGGGATTATGTAAGCAATTTAACCTCATTGGCATAAACAGGTTGAATCAATATTTTTTGTTTCTATCAATTTATCAATACCCTCACACACCTGCAAGTGATCGGTAGTTGCGTAAGACAAATGACCAAAAACAAGTCAAAAATCAAAACAATAATAAATGAATCCTGCATCAGTACTTGCAAACATGTGGAAATAGATTTATTCATAGTGTTTCAGTCCCATGACCTTCGTTAGACAAAGGATCTTATGGATCTTAATTAGAAATGCTGTACACATAAACATGGCCATTGTTTCATTGTGACTCATACTCTCTCTCGCCATCTCCTACTGCTTCTTTGCTGTGGTCAGTGTAAATGAAAGCTAGTAATCTCAAACCTATAACAAACAAAACCAAAACAATCTGACTCATTCTCACAGATCTGAATCTAATGCTGGGAAAAATGGACTCGAAACAAACCACGACCCCTAAAATTAGCATCAGCAGCCACAACATGGAGACTTAGTACCCTAAATTTAATAGGGCTGTTTATTGTGAGGCCATAAAGCTTTTAAATGCCTAGAATTGTCATCTGTAATACATGTTGTGTGTGGTTTGCTGTGAATAGAGAAAGAGCATTACCATTAAGATCCTTTGATTCTTTCATGTGGAAGACCAAAGAACAACCAAGTACATGAAATAAACAGAAAGTCTACAAACATTTGCTAAACATCACTCATTTGTGCTGTTTTATAATAGCTGATTAGTCATGTGGTTTCAGTATGATTTTAGCAAACCTTTTTCCCTCCACAGTTTAGTTTAATATGCTCAATTATATGTGCTTAATTCCAATAAAATGTACAAGTGTTATTTAATCTGTGTGAAGCAGCATGGCGAATGCTGAATGAGTTATACAGTCGAGTGTAATGTGTTTTTTAAATGTTATTTGCTTTATTTCACTCTCTGCTGCTAAACACTTTTGCTTTATTATTGGAAAGATACTATACCTTTTGTTCCCACTTCTGCTAAAAACTGCACGTTTAACATCTACAAGTACTAACATTCTGTACTATTGAAAATCATTGCTTAGTTAGAAAAGTAGTAGTATATCAACATTAAAGTTAAAGATAATTTTTAATTTGCAGTATGTAACATTTAAGTGTATAATTATTGTTGTATGTGTATAAGTGTTTAATTCTGAATAAGTGCTATTGCAGCTGGCCCATAAAGTCATGTTGCTGTAACTAAATCAGTGGGTCTGACTGCAGCCTTATGAATGTAGATGTGATGTCTGCCCCCCTCCTCAGATGACCACATTCACCACTATACATCTGCTTAATCTGTACCGTTATTCAGTAACCCTAGAAACTTCTTCTCTTTCCTTTTTATCATCATTCTCAGAGTGTGAACCACATTTTTCAGAAATGTAATTGGTATTAGAGAGGGATTTGAAGTGCAGTAACAGAGCTTTGTCCTCTGCTTTCCATGCAAGGATCAAATCAGCCTGTTCACTAAAAAGTCTCTTGAGCGCTGTAAAGTAGAGAGACTCACACCTGGACGATCCCACTCACCCTCCCCGCAGCATGGCTCACTAAAGCACCACTGTTTTTCCCATCATCATGATTCTCCATATGTTTCTTATAAGGGCAGCGGTGAGGGGCCAGTGCTAACTGCTATCATGTGCAACAAGTTGTGTTTGGTCAGTGGCTCTGGTTGTGTTACCTACCTCAATGTGCACTGCTCATATCCCAATAAGCTGACAGCAGTCAACATGAAATCATTTAAAGCTACCAACATTTACCTTCTGTTTTTTTATTTTATTTGAATTTACATGCAAATGTGACAAATCATATATACTGAGATTCAAAAATCTGAGACCATACTGAAACGTTTTGGTTTTCATTTAAACCTGGATATTATCTTTAAACAAAAAAGTTAAAAGAAGATATTTTGAAGGATGTTGGTAATCAAACAGTTGACGGTACTGTGTAAGTCAGTGTCTACCATCAACTGTTTGGTGACCACCAACATTTTTCAAAATCTTCTGTGTTGTACTCAACAGAAGAAAAAACTCCTGCAGGTTTGAAATAAGTGCACGGAGAGTAAATAATGACAGAATTTCCGTTTTGGGGTGAACTATTCCTTGAAGTTTAAAATAAATTTAAGATTTTGAAAAATTTAATCGTTTATGAAATGCAGAATGAAAACTGAAACAAATTCATCAAAAACAAATACAATAAATAAAAATTAAGAAATTAATTAATTAACCATTTAAACACACCTAAAAAGTACATATTGTTTAAAAAATGACTTTTGCTAAAAAAAATAATAATAATTTTTTCCTGTTCTGTGGGGCCCCTACAAATTTATTGCAGTCCCCTGGGGACCTAAAAACCTCTGGTCTAAAGCACTACACATGTAGCTTTCCCATTGAAGCATGCCCTGTCTGAGGCCTCATGTGGTGCTCTGAACATTTTTTTTTTTTGTTCGTCTGTTATGAAACATTACTATTTCACCATTTCGACCTTTTTAACGATGTGTAAAAAACAGTCTTGTCAGAAACATGGCCCCCTTCTCTTGCTTCACTATGCAGCATAAAATTCATCGCAATTTTAATTCAAAAATATTTATTTTAGTGAGTTCACAGCTCTTGTCCAGAACTTTTTACCTTTTCCTTTTTTTCATTTGTCTCCACAGTTAAAGCAAAGCTTGTTAGTTCTCACCATATCCACTTCTTTTAATTTAAGAACTGGGCACTTTGAGGTGTGACAAATGAAAAGATGAAACATTCCTATAAAAGTCACAGCCCACTGACAGATCCCTTTTTTCGTTGCAGCCCCTTTTCAAGTTAATAGAAAGTCCAGCAGCCTCAAAGCTTTCAGCTGATGAGCAACTGCATGGACATTTCCAGAAGAAAAAAAGGTGACTAAATTAATACTAAAACCTTGTGAAAACTAGCAGATGTGAAATGACTACAAAATATGACTAAGAAAGTTTGACCATGAGGACTAGAGTGGACCTAAGATTGAACATTTTATGAAAGACACTGACCTTTGTTGAGAGGAAATAAGCTAATGTCTCGGTGGAGGGGTTGGACCACGACATCGCTGGACCGGACAGTTGTAATGTCATGGCTAATTGGGCTTTTGTTCACTGGGATAACTTGCCTTGCATTAATAATGTAAGCTAAGATATCTTGGCTGATGTTTCATATAACCTCATGACCTCATGGTTGTCAATTCTCCTGCTTGTCATTAACTGCAGTTCAGTGGTCACTCAGTAGAACTGCAGCAGATGGATTTAACGGGCCTGAGGAGCTTAAGGGACTTTGTTCGATGTGTTTGTGGGAATATGTATTTGTGATTCAGCTACACATTACCTCAGTCAGGAATAGTATGCCAAGACATAGGTAACAGTCAAAAGTGTCTCATAAACGGCTCTCTCTATACTATTACGTGGGCCAGAGCCTATTACATTATACATGGGTATGTGCTTGTTTGTGAGTGTGAAAGAGGAGAAAGGGATTGTATGTGGGTGGGTGTAGGGAACATTCACACTGAATGCATTCTTGTGTTGAAAAACTTGAGAAACAATGCTGAAACGGAGGAACTCAATGCAGTGCTAATGCATGAGGACAACAAAAAAAAAACTCACATTTAACCCTTGTATTGTGTTCAATTTCTGGGTACGATTTTGATGGAGCGGGTCAGATTGACCCTAATTGACTTCAATGCAATTCCCTAAATATCACATTATTAAAAACAAGAAGGAATCAGGTATGAACAGAATTTTTTTTTATATCAGTATTTGTCACACAGTGCAAACAATTCATATCTAAAAGTATGATTTTTTATAAATGTGTTTAACCAGATTTTTTAACCTCTTAACTCTTACCGTCCCGCTGGTAGTTTACTACTATACTTTACTACTATATTACAGTTAAATCCTAATCTAATCATGACAAACTATATATCGTTAGAAAGGTCTAAGACTCCTAAATAGATATTTTATCACTGTTTTTTGTTACAAATTATGTAGGAACCGTAATAGATTAATTTATGACAAGAGTGCACCTCAAAACATATACTACTTCATCATAGGAGTTCTGACCTTTGTCACAAAAATTCTTTTTCGTTTCATATTTCCCTATAACATGTTTTAGTAATTATCATAAATTATATATCATTTGAAAGCTTAAAACCTCAAAATACACACTGTGAAAATCATTTTGAAATCGGACATTGCCTTAACATGGAAATGGTACTTTAAAATCCTTTAGCGGGCTCCTCCCCCTTAGTGGGGGGTGTCATTTTAGAAAATGTATTACGGTCTTTTAGAATCAAAACTTTTTATAATCTTGACAAAATACATATCGTTGGAGAGGTCTGAGTCTCAAGATTCCATATTTGGTGGTTGTTTTGTGATAGAAGTAATATTGAGAGAAAAATGTATACATTTAGAATCAATGGATTTTGAATGGCACCCGGTGGCTAGTTTTAGTATAATGCCTAAACAAAATTGCATAGGAAACTCAATTTTTTTATATCAACTTCAAATTTGGAACACAATTTATTTAGACATGTTCATGGCCCTAAGTGAGAAAAAGTTACAAAAGTTACAAAATTTAACATTAATAAATGTTAAATAGTATTTCATATACATTGAAAAGAAAAATGATAGCTCTCTTTTATCATCTGAGTCTGAGAAAGTCTTTTTTAGCATTGAAAATAATGAGAAAAAGCTCTTTTTTCCCCTTTACAGGGTAGTAAAACACCAAAATAACAACATATACCCAAAAATTATATTTAATTTGGGTCTGTACAGCTGTCTTGAAAGAAAAAAAAAATATGGGTCAAATTGACCCGCGAACATCAAAATCGTCAGAAAATTATTTGTGTGCACTTCAAAACACATCAGTGTATCCTGACTTTGCATGCATGTTCATGGCCCTAAATGAGAAAAAGTCACAAAATATCAAAAATAAAATCACAGATTAACTGGTATTTCCGACAGCTCGAAAATCAAAATGGGTCAAATTGACCCGGAACATAATACAAGTTAATCCAGGTTTACATAGAGAATAATAAAAAGCAATTTATTCAGAGCCAGTAGCCACATGGGCAGCACTGCAGGCAACTCAATTGTCTTTTCCAAACCCGTCCCCCTTTTCTCTAACTTGGCTCTCCATACTGTCCTGTATAAACAAAAATATTTTTTTTAAAGTTTTTAAGTAGCCAAATATATTTTTATGTTCAACAGAGTAGAACACGTATTTGGCCATCATGTCACTGCATTCACAATTTTTTGTGGAAAAGCACCATTTTTTAAATGTGTGTCAATTAAAAAAAAGTAAAAAATGAGCCTAGAGTGGCTCAATACAATCTGTGAAAAAGCTTACGTATTTTACAAGGTGGCAAATTTGTAGGAATTCGTATGAAGGACCACACCTAACCCCGCCCCTAAACTAACGGTCACAGAAATCGTACGAGTGAGGTCGTATGAATTTGTACGAATTAGCCACCTCGTAAAATACGTACGAATTGGACATGAGATAGGATGCCAAACTTATCTCATCTCACATCAAAAAGCTTTATAAACAGCAAAATTATCATTAGGAAATCAGCTGGGCATTGTTGTTGTTATATATTTTTATATAAATTTGTATATATATAGTTATACTATTTCCACTTTATTATCTTATTTCCAGTTACAGACTCTTTTAGTCATCACTTCTGTTTTTTATTTTCTGTTCTTGTCCTGTTTTTTTCTCTGTATCATTCTGACTATCCCCTCTTCTTTCCTCTCCTCCCTTCATGATTTTTATATCACTGGTGATTTATATTATGTGGTGCGGTCACCTGTCTGTAACCCTGTCTGTGTGTATAGTGATATATGAATGTGTTAACGCTGGACTTCAGGGTTCAGCCCAGTTTTCAGACTCCCATTTGGAGAGAAAGAGCTCATAGCCAGCCAAAACACAACTCACTCAACACAGCTCACAAAACACAACCGGGACACATCAAATGCCCCTTCACAGAGAGATTTAGAGTTAGTGTGATAACTTTGACAGAGTTCAAAAAATGCTTTAAAATGAGAGAATATATCTAATTACGAGAGACGAGAGGGCCGATCAATCATGAGTATCAATGATATCATGCACTTTATTCTCATGCAAGCCAGAGAGGCCCTCTGCTTCATGAAGAAGTATGTTGTCACACCAAATCTAAGAGTAAATGTGTGTGAAAAATGTGTAAAAGGTTCTAGTGGCAGAGAGGCCACTCTAAAGGCAGGAAATGTGTCTCAAGTGGCCATTAGCTTGTGTTTTTAAGAGCTGACTGTAGATCTTTAAATGCTTTGATGCTCTGAATGCTGCACTTGGCCTCAGGTCTAAATGGGTTTATCACATGCTGAACCACAAACATCCAACCTCTCAGGTTCAAACTGTGGCCCCTGTTAAGGCTGCTCACCACTCACCAGCCATGCACTACCAGTAACCTGTTACATAAGCTTCAACCATGCAGTCATGCTTGCCTTTGAGCACCTCACAGAAACACACAAAAAAGTTCTGTGTGTTATAGACGGTTTCAACAGCAACAGCATAAACAACCGTCACTGCGCATGCGTGCTTTTGTGGCCCTAACTTAACTTCTGGTAGACATCCAAATAGAATCAATAACAACAGCTAAGTTCCTCTAGAGTAGATTATTTTCTGATAACAAGCAAAATATGTTTGCTGCGTAAATCAGACTTATTGAAAATTCAAATTCATTCTCTGCCAGCAGGAGGCGCTCTAAAGCGGGAGAATTATTGATTGTTGAGTTTATGATAAATGCTGATCTGCTGGTGATGGATTACTGCTCATATTTGTAACTTACCTATTTTTACAATATGGTAGCCTATTGTAAATTATAATATGTTGTAGAGAACTGAAGGAGTGCATGTTATTTCTCTGTTTTTGTTTTGTTTTGTTTTTTGTTTTGTTTTGTTTGTATATAAGGCCAGCTAAACTTATCAAAGAAGTCGGATTGGATGTCATTTGGTTATTATTGGCATTTTGGTTTACATAATAAACTAACAAACTTCATATATTTTGGACTACTGTGGCCTCTATGGATCTGAATTTTTTTTTTTAACATTCAACAATGTATTGATTTTAAAAAGTATTGTCTCAAATGATTTATTGCAGTCAACCTCTAGTATTTGGACATTCGATTAAAGGCTGGTGCAGTGCTTTCATCCTTAAAGAAGGGCTTTGGGTAGGAAGATTTAATGAAAGATCTGTTGATGGATGCCCGGTTGCACTGATATATGCATGGCAGTGGGAGGACATCTCTAAACACACTTATATGTTTTACCCCCCTCCTTCAACACTGTCGGGAAGTACAGTGAGTTACAGGCCCCTGCATAGCTTACCTCCAGTGAACAAGCAGGAGGTCTCTGCGGTTACCTTCTTCTGCCTCTCAAACCACAGCACAACTGGATAAACATTCCACTGGATATGTAACGGACCGTCCAGGCCTGATCAGCCCAGATGCCTCTGACCTACACCAAACCACACCAAGCTTTTCCAGCTGACCCCTGTCAGAGCATTTTGCCCCAGTCCAACTCGGCAGACCAGTTGGACGTTTGGGTGTAGGAACACTCTGGGCTGCTGTTTTCATCATGGAGATCCCAAACGTGCACCCTGGAAGGATATTTCTACAGACCTCCAGGGAAAAGGCAGGAACACAAACAGAGACAATAAAAGGTGTAATTTCAGACTGGCACATGGGTGAGTGTGATCACCTGAACAGCCCTCTAAGAGAGGAGACTCCAGAGGAAGAATCGTCTGTTTGTCTTGCCAAACACTGGACTGCAACATGTAACATTAAGAAATGTTCAACATTTTCAATCCGTTCCAAAATAAACTGTGGTTTGGAGCATCTAACAGCCACACTTCTCCACATCTCTTTGGCTTGTTTTAGCAGACATATTCATATTTCCAAATGTCTTGTAGGCTAAAGTATTTAGCCAAATGCATGATCCAGTACACGGCTCACGGAAAACAGGCCAAGTTAAACAACATAGCATAAAATCAATCTCTGCTGGTGTTACAATGCAAAATCCTAGTTAATAGGCATGAAATTGTTTTTACAGCAACAGGCAAACACTGGATATAATGAATCTGTAAGACTAATGGATCTGCACATGCCTGCAGACATAACTACTGAAATCCATCAACAAAAGCCAAATGTGAGAGGATGATATGAACTATGCCTTACTAAACTACACTTATTGAAGTTCAATTTCCTTTTATTATAAAATATTAAAATGTTTTTAAATTATAATAAACATATTATTATTATTATTTTATTATTATTAATAATAATAATAATTTATGTAATTAATAATTTATTTAATATTAATAATAAATTATATTAATGATGATGGTTATGACTATTATTATTGTTTTTAATATAATAATAATTATTATTATTATTATTATTATTATTTTTATTATATTAACGATACTGGTATTTATTATTATTATTATTATTATTATTATAAAAGATACCCTTTGGCAGTCTGATCAAATAATGAATGATTTAAAAAATTGTGGTATACCCTGCATACATGTTACTTCAGAAGAACGCTAATATGCTATTCCAAACATGCACTGCATTAACTGCGCAATTTCAGTGTTGGAGAAAGTTACTTTTAAAAGTAATGCATTAAAATATTACATTACTCCATAAAAAAATTAACTAATTTCATTACTTAGCTACTATTTATTAAGTAATGCATTACTTTACTAGTTACTTAGGTAATTTAATTACATAATCCATTACCCCCAACACTGGCAATCGTCATTTGAATCTTGAATCTTCTCCTGAAGGTTAGATTGCAAATGCTGATGGTCTATATTATCCAAGGATGAACTCTTGTTTCTGCAGTGTTCAAACATGTGTTCTGTGCCCTCTTACTCACCCTGAAGCGTTAGTGCATCTATCTTCCTGCCATTCTCTTTCTTTAAGTCTCTCTCCAGGCAAAAGCCCAAGAGATCCTGCCAAGTTTCGCTAATTAGCTTGACCGAACAACTCTGCTCATTAGCATGTAGCAATTTCCTAGTGTTAATTAGCAGTTGTAAACAATGACTCCACACTATTGCTGGCATCACCAGCAGGATTTAATGAACTCAGGCAAACCAGCAATGAAAACTGTCCAGCATTCTAAAACACTGTAATCAGCTACAACAATCTATAGGTGTGCAAAAAAGATACACCTAATGGAATTTTGTGGTGCGACTATTACATATTACTCAAAAGATTGTTACTATTTATTTTTCTCGAAGTCTCCTGCTCTCAGTCTATTTGTGGATGAGACTAATTCAATAACACACTCTCATATGCATTCATCTCTGACTGAACTTGAACTTGGAGACTCAAGGAAAAGCCTCAAACTTTCGTTCCCTCTCCACCCTTTCTCTCTCGTTCTATTTCTTTAAAGAGAACACAACCTATTATTTATCGTAATTCTATGACTATTTTCAGTCTCATTCTGTAAACTTTTGACTCTCGTGGTTCATGCAATGAGCTGAGGAGTGTCTCAATCTTAACGCAAGGTCGCCACCTAGTGGCTCAGCATGATTTACTGTAACTCTTATAGTTTTTAGAGCACAATTCAAACCAATGCTTCCTCAATACAACAAAAAAGGCAATGATCTTCAGTTAACATAAGAAACGACTTATGAAAGTCTTCATAACCTGTCTGTGAAAAACTGTTTCTGGAAAAGGTATATGATGGATTTACCAGAATTTTGGGTTACTTATATTTCCTCACACATTTTTTGGCCATAGGCTATATGTGTATATTCACAGTGCAGTTTAGAAAAATCTATCTGAACTCCAACATATCAGTGTTATTTTATGACTAATTTATGTCCAGTTCCTGCAGCTGCAGTTGCTATTTTTGTATTAAAATTCTTCCAGTGTTTATCCAAACCAATGAAACTTTGAATGATGAAGACATTTTAGCATATACTGCTTTTTATGCATGCAGGCTTTAGACTTCTCTAACCTTGGTCTGCTGGAGGTCTCAGATCTCTGTCTGCTACAGAGGACAGTCCAGGTCCGGCAGCAACTGCGCTCAGAATAACTGCTGGTTGGGGTACTTCTAGGACACGGAGCAAAATACAGCATCTGTTTATTTCAGGAAAATGTTAAGTAGCTATTGAGTGTGAGTTCATGCTGCGCCGGTCTGTATTACTGATGCCTGCTTTATAATTTGTTGGTATGACTTGGCCTTGCAGTCATCCTACAATTACACTCCTTGCCATCCTCTCATCCTGTCTCGTCCTTTAACAGCAGGAGTTTATCCAATGCCATAGCAACTATATAATGATGCTTTTATTTCTAGTCAGCAGCAAACAGATGTGTCTAAAGCAGCATGTCTCTGTAGCTGGTGTGTGTGTGTGTGTGTGTGTATGCTGTATAGTTAAGAGGGTCTCAATGAATCCACTCTCCTCTAATCACGTACATGGCCTACCTAGCAATTTATTTTACTTCATGGTTCCACTCCTTTTCCCCCTTTTTTCTCTTTCTCTATTTTTTATTACAGTTGAAAATCCATACTTTAAAGGAACACAAGTGCTGTTTTGTTTATTTTGTGCTGTCTTGAAGTTACACTGCTACAAGTGTCATTGTAGAAATGCACAGTCAGCCATGATTCATTTATTCTGTGAAAAAAAGTCCAATAAATGAGAATTACAGAGATAAAGTGAGTAATATCTGCTGATCTCTCAACATTGTAACCCGTATGTAAAATCAAACAGCTTTTGGTTTCTAACCAAAACCACAACTGAAACTATTAAAAATAACTTTTGTTAATTTAAATAAAATGAAAAATAAATATTACTTGAAGAACATATACCAAAAAATGTTGCCTTGGCAACTAACTGAAATTAAATAAGTTGAAGTTGAAGTACAAAATCACTAAAATACAAATACAAAATACAAATATTCTGCTTTTGAACAAAAACAATTAATACAAATAAACATAATTACTAAAAACAATCAAAATAAATAAACAAATAAATAACAGCAAATTCAAAATATTAATAAATGATATAATAATATTTCAGTGATTTTATTTTAAGCTATTTATTTTATACTAAAATAACAACACTTTTACTAGGATGCTGAAGTTGCAGAGTGTACATTGTTTTTAAAATGACTTTTCAGAAGAAATCACATTTTTATTTATTTAGTGGACCTATAATATTATCCCAGTTTCCATGGAATAATGGATACATAATAAATCTGTATTCTCCTCAGTTTAGTAGGATGTGCGTGACCTCTAGTGGAAGTGGAAGAAGAGTGGAAGTGGGTACAGACAGAATAATGTGTTTAGACTAGGTGACCTTTTGCGCTCACATTATAATGACGTCAGTATAACCCATCTTTTATGTAACCTTGGCTTCCTTTATATATTCAATTATGACTCAAGGAAAACTAAGTAATAGTATACATACATTAATGGTATGAACACTGTTGAGTCATTTTTTGTGTTTTATTATGTGCACTCAGTTATTTTCATACAGTAAAATAATTGATCTATGTTTAACAATTTAAAACCAAAGGTTTTAGGTCTGTTACTGATGATTCACACTCACACATATCTGTATGTTTAGACAAATTTATTAAATGATTTGAGTAAACATGACAAAATTAGGAGAATAGACTGAGCACCTTAAACTTATACTGTAAGATTGCGGTTTTGAACAGCTTAAAATCTCAAAACACTGCAGTCTGATTCTTTTGTACCAAAGTTTAAAAAAAAATAGCACCAACATTAGGAAAAAATAAAATTTACATTAAAAGTGTCCTTAAAGGGAAAATACATTCAATGCATTCTGTAAAAGATTCTTTTAGTGTCTACAGATTATGTACTACATAGAAGAAACAAATTAATGAAAGGTCACTAGAAACACTTCACATACAGCACTTATATTTAGAGTGATGACAAAAATACAGATCTCATTACAAAAGAGCCAATTAATATTCTCCAGGGAATCTGAATGACAAAAGTGCTGGTGTGCAGGTGTGACTTAGAAGACAACAGATTTTCTATTTCCTACTGTATAGATCAAAATCACATAAATATATATGAAAACACTGCATCCTAAAAAATAAAAAAAGAATAGCACCTTAAAGCACTTGTCCAGTTATCACAGACAAACAGAGCACCTTAACAAGCATATACACCACCATTCAAAAGTTTATTAAAAATATTAATTTAAAAAATGGTAGTGCAATGGTCCTGTTAGACTCACTGAGTAAAATGTTAACGTTTAGAGAGCTGTTCCCTCACTTTGAGTCACAGATCAGTATAATGCATCTTCATGGTGCTGATCTACTATAATTAAGGTTTAACAGGCCAGTCAAATCAAGTGCAGTCAAGTCAAGTGCAGTCCACTCAGAAAATGTTAGTGTGGAGCTTGTAAATAAAAATGACAAATGACTCCATTCTTCATAAGTACTGAGTCACTAATAAAGGTAATTGTTTTCCACTTTAGTTTCTAATTCATCCCACACATAGAAAAAAGATTTTTTGATAAATCTGCTTCTGTTTGGTTCTGTATCCAGCATGAAGTGAGGTCAGGTATCAAACTTTAAAGTCGATTACTTGAGAGACGTCCAGGGGAAGGGCTTCGACTACGACTGGGCATCTGACAGAGAGACAGAGAGTGAGATGACTTAAAAGACAGCAGAAATTATTTTGTAAGAATTCCACAGTAGAATACAAGAATTTCCAAAGAAGTTGTACTAACCCTCAGACTCAGTGAGGAAGCATGTGCAAGAAAATGAAGAAAACTTAATTTCTAAACTAATGGGCACAATGAATTGTGGACTATATTGTTTCTCTTGTGTACTTTTGGGAATGTTTAAGGAATTGAGCAACAAAATGAAAATTTTGACATAATTTATTCACCCTCATTCTAAACCTGTATGAGGTATAAAAGCAGAGGTTTAGCAGAAAGTCTAAACTGCTCTCTTTTATACAGTGAAAGTGGATGGGGACCAGGGGTTGTCAAGCTCCAAAACACACCATAAATTAACTAGAAAAAATATGATGTGTGAGGAACACGGCTGACTTGAATCATTATTCACTGAAAATCTTGCTTGACAACTTGCTTGTGATTTACCCATCACACTTTGTGTTCTTGTTTGACAGACATTATAAAGAAAACATTCTGCTAGAAATAACTTTTTTATGTCCCACAGAAACAAGAAACTCGTACAGGTTTCAAAAAATGTAAAGGTGTGTAAATACTTTCAATTTAACATTTTTAGGTGAGTTATTCCTTGAATTGGAAGACTAACTGCTGGAGTTGTCAGTAGAAACTCACAAATGTGCGGCTGGGGCTTCCTGAGCGAGAGCGAACAGGACTGGAGCTACGACTCCTGCTTCTCCACTAGAGAAAACATCATTTCAGTTTCTTTAAAAATTTCAGTTAAATTCCGTTTATTCAGTTTTAAACATTTTTAAAATGTAATCATTCAAAATTCTATTCATTTATATTTATTAATATTTACAAATGTAATAGTTCTTTTACAATAATACATAAAACTTATTAACAAAATTATCCACAAAAACTCCACTTTTTTGGATAAGTTTTTTCTTCTTTTCTATGAAGTATGATTATGTCATGACTAGTATGAATGCTATGTAGATTGATTTTCTCTGAATGGCCTCCACATACCAGAGCTCCTCTCCTAGTGACCGCCTCTCCCTTCAGTATGACAGTGTCTCCTTCCAACAGTGCAGGCCACACGTGATACGCCACAAGCGGAGCCGTGAACTCAGAGTCAAAGCTGCGCCTGTACCTGAGAGGAAGAGAAAGTGTATTTTTATAAGTGTAATATGCATCTTTAAAAACGTTCTGCATTTCAAATTCTGTGTGTGAGGGGATAAAAGATGCATCTCAAGATGTGTTGATGTGTATGTGTGAGTGTGTCTGATTTATGAGCTCCACTCACTTAATGTCACTGTAGAGTTCTCCATCTGAGCTGAAGCCCAGGTCCAGTGGTGGGTCCAGAGTCTGCATAGCAAATGCAATTCGACATGCTTCCCTAATGAAGCTGCTGATCAGAACAAAGTCCACCTCTGGAGGGAAAGAGATGCGTGGGTTTACGTTCATCGCGTTGATCACATCCTGCAGATGGAAATGAACAATGAACAAATGAAATGTTATTCAACAACACTAAAGGAAACTACATTTATATGAACACAGCAGTGTTGTTACTAAAACTAAAACTATTAAAAATAAAATATACCGTTACAATAAAAAACTCTATATAATAAATAGGCTTGTAATAAAACAACAATAAATTACATGAAAAACATTTAGAATTTCAGAGCTGCCATAATTAATCACAAAAATGTATCAGAGTGTGCAACCATGGTCATACGTACATTAACGCTGGTCTGCACATCATACAGATCCAGATTTCTCACAATGTAATCCACCACTGCATCCTCCAGACTCTCAGGACCAATGTGAGTGGAGGAAAGTGTCTTCCTCACACGTGTTTTAAACTGCCGATAGGCCATCTTAGCAGCCTGAAATGATTCCTATTGGACAAAACAAAATATTATAATACAGCATACAATACAGCATCTTCCCTGCTGCTATAATATAATTTATCTTTAATTTTGGATCAGATTTGTTCACATTAAGTAACTGCTGTGTTCTTTACTATGTTTTAAAATTTTAGAAAGCACCATAACATTATTACTAGCCTAAACTATTGGTTATCATAGGATGGAAATAGATAACCAGTGTTATTCTTACCACAACAGCGATAAAAAGGATCCTCTGGACTGTTTCCAGGTCGTCAATGTATCTGCGCAGGAGACTCTGGGACTCCAGTCTCTCTGTGGCGTACAGGTCTGAGAAACGGGACACCAGCCTCGCGTGCCGAGAGGAACTGGTGAGCTGTGCGCGTGTAGGAGACTCACCCCTCACAGGGCTAACAGAGCGACTCCGGCGGGGAAGAGGACTAGGTGAACGGCTCCTGACCAGTCTGGAAGTGAGTCAAGAGAGAAAGTTAGGCCTGCTTAAGTCTCATTTGCACTAAGCAACGAGGTGTTTTCATGTCAAACATACCTCTCCTGTAGAACAGTTTTTTCAGCGGTGAGAAACGAGATCTCGTCTCGTAGGATTCTGACCTGCCTCTCATAGTCATCAAGTACATCCAGCTTTCTCTTATACAGATCAACCTGATCTTGAGCAACTCGCAACCTGACACAAATACATAATTCAGTAATTTAACAAAAAATACATTTAAAATTCTCCAACATTTTACGTTCTAGTATGATTTAATCCACAAAGAGAAAAACAGACATTTAGACTAAAGTTGACCATCTCTGACTCACTCTGCCTTTAGATGTAGTATTTCATCCTCTGTGGCCAACAGGGTGGTTGCAGATTTATTCTTTGTGGAGTCCAGTTCAATCTGGGTGTCAGCAAGCCTGGTATCAAATAAACAATACAACTGACTTTGATTGATTTGTATGGAGTATAAAATGTAACACTGTTTCTAAAGCACGTCTGTATTACAATGTATTGTGTATTGTGTAGGATCAGGGTGCAATTTGTCGGGGGTTAGCGTTCTGTTAATATGAACCCTTAACTTTGCAATCCAATTCACACTTTCGTTTACATGTGCATTTATGTATTCTGAACAAAACTTGAGTGCATATGCAGTGCCTCAGTCACCGTGTTCAGAAGAAAGCCACAGCTATAATATCACCGGAGCTTAGTATAACTGTTGTTTTAACCTTGATGACATACCTAAAAAAATCTGAAAAAATATGTCAGAAGAGGTTATTATTTAGCAAAAAGTATTAGTAAATATCCAGTCTCCTCAAAATTGACCAGTTTGTAAAACATAATATAAAAATTAGAAAGATGTTAGAAAGGTGTTTACATGAAGAATTTTCAGTCCGATTACTGACAGACTTTTTGGGTGCATGTAATGTACTGTAATGACATTCTTTTTCAAATATTTGTTTTTCAACAAATTGCACCCTGATTAGGTTGTTGGTAATAAAGTAATAGAATTTTATGAAGAATTTCGTATCCCTACTGACGCTAACACCAACTATCTAATTCAGACTTGTTACTAGAATTGATACCGACTCCTGTTTAACTGTGTCCAACTCCATACGTGTAGAACACAGCTTGTCTTCTATTTTCTGAATGTCGCTCTCATGAACTGAGGATAGCTCACGAATCTTCCGATCTTTCTCCATAGATTCCTGATCGGCACACACAAAAGTATACAAGCGCCAACACAGAGATACACACACATACATGCAGGTATGGCTACTCAGAATAGTTATTTCATTCATGAACACAACCATTATATACACAAAACTCATACTGGTGGTTGCTAACGTGGAGCAAATGTTAAAGACAGCAGCAGAGGATTCTGGATATCCATCTGACCTGAATGAGGCTAAGGCTGGTATCTGTGGAGACAGATGAAGCTGCAATGGTGAAGCAAGAGCCAAGCCATGGTAAAAGGCGAGATTTCAGTGTGTCAACACCTGAATAATGTCCCCCTGAGGAAGAAAGAGGACAGAGAATCTGCATGAATGTTATTGTTAAACAGTCAGCTAGAGGAAATGACCATGTGACATGCTAAAGGTGAATGAGATTATACTGTATTTAAATACTGAAAGTAAAGATCTGTTTGTTACCTTCTTGTGCTGTAAGGTTGAGTATGGTGAACAATTGACCCTGAATTTTAGAGGTGAGCTCCACTAGCTCACAGCATCTATTTAGGTTCTGGTCACATGAGAACACCTGTGAGAAAATATGACCAAAGGATGTTATAAGATGAAGTATAGCAAGTTAGTGTGAAACTAATAGCGACAAGTGAAGTAGCATTTGTGGAAACGCCCCCAAACTGCAACAATGGGCTGAATTGGATATCGAACTTCCTGATCAAGCAGTATGAAAACAACACCTTTTAATTTTTGTCATTGCAATAATGCTTTGCTAATAGTGACAAATAGGTATAAAACAACTCATTATGATATTGCAAATTTTTTATATGCAAACTTTGTATTCATGTTAAAAAAAAAAAAATCAAGAATTAGAAGTCATACTTAATTTGACCAGAACAAAATGTGCCTTTTAATTATTTTTTAATTTAAAACAATCAAAAAACAAAACATTAACTTTTAATTTAAATGTAATTTTTAACTTACAAATTAAAACAAAATGGCTTCTAGTCACACTTATTTTGACTTGGTGGACAAACTTAAAAATAAAATTGCTTAATATTTTAAAGAAATAGTAAATAGTATGTCAAACTACTACATTTATCTCTTTTTTAAAGAGTTTCAGCCTTATAAAGAGACACCAAGACATTTTTGACCCACAAAAATATCCAAATTACTGAAAAACTAAAAACATGTTTAGCATATAAATAATAAATTAGGCTAATCTCTTCTCAACACATTCTATTTGACTTTCATTTCTTAACGTATTTTTTTTTTAGAATAAATGATAGATAAATAAAATAAACTATGCTTCATTGACCCATGTGTGGTTAAAACGGATGATTACTAACTGTAAATTTTGAAGATAAAATTTCATTACACAAGAAGAGAGTATAAACTCCTATGACTCCCTCCATTCAGAAAACACAAGCTTGACGGGAGCGCGCACGTTTGCTCTCAGCCAATCAGAAGTACTCAGGAATGGAGTCCCAGTTGTCCTGACAACGAGCGTCCATAGAAACCAAACTCTGCCGCAAAAGCAATGTAATAAAGCAAATATTCCAACTCAGGTCTGTTGTTATAAAAGCACAATGCAGGACACTACTGCGCATATTAATTCAGGATGCTTGGCGACTACTCCAGTATATTATGGCCATCTAACAACTGCACGTTGTTGTGCATATTGAGTCCAACAACCACAAAGCATCTAAATACTTTAAACATATGTGGTGAAAACAGTCCCCAGACAGAATCTCAAATATCACAATCTGAAATCAGTGAATCCTGAATTTGTGCACTTGTTGATATTATACAAATAACTGACTAAACAGAATGTAAAGTCTGTGACTAGAGTAAACTTGGTTGATCACAGACTAAGTGCAGCTTGAATTATTGATGACTTACATGATAGTCTTTGTACCAAGCTTCCAGTTTGTCCTGCAAAACACTGTACGGAGATGAGTTGACCAGTCTTCGTAAAGTGTCAGCCATAGCTGCAGATCTGCTGCTGTAATCCTGTTTCGGGACGTCCCAGCACACTTAATCCAGCAGCGCGGCTGCGCTCTTTGTATTTATACTGCTAGTAAAAGCCCACCATTCACACCCTCGACTTTCATCGAAACCATGGACGCGCTTTTAGTTGTAGCAACGGTTTGCTAGACTTCTCACTTTGAGGAAATATAGCTGTATAAGCACGATGTGTACAGCCTGAACCATACGAGCTGTTTTTTTTTTTAACACGGCCTCTTATTATGTTACTCAGTGTCTCTGTCTGAAGGCGAAGCTCAGTTCTCAGTGATGAAATCTCACACTGTTAAGTGGGTGTCAAATGTCAAGTGCAGAAAGATCTTTGTTTACATTCTCTTGAAGAGCAGTTGTAATGCCTTAATTGATTTTCCATCATTTAACGTTATACCACGTGACAAAATTACAAGCTTCTGTCCTGATCTCAAATTAAATGAAAATAAATAATTTCAAGTATTGCATTGTTATGACTTAATTTAATTATCCAGCAACTGTGACCTAGTAATAACAAAGAGGTTACACATCGATAAACACTAAAATAATTCAGTAAACGTTAAATAAATAGCATAAATGCAACACAAAACACCCAAATGCACACATAGATCATTTTATATTTAAATAAATAAATAAACAGACTGTTTACGCAGGGAAATGTTTCTTTTGCTATAAATAATGCTTACTTTTTGACTAATTAAAAACAATTTTAACTGTAAAAGCAGTGTCTGAAAATTCTGAGGTAATTCAATTTTGGGAAAAAAAACATATTTAACAATATATTGTATATATGTCTTTTAAAATGTAGGTTGTCATATTCACTATTTGTTGCATTTTTTCTGTTAATGTTACTAACATTTTTTTCCCAATGAAAACAGAAATTTTAACTAAAATCAAAAAGTTGGAAATAAAGAGATAGAAAAAATATCATAGCAGGCGTTTCTTGTTTCATTTTATGATGTGCTCTGTCTTTTGTACTTTCCTTATACGGCGAGTCTATATGTGATTCACAACTAGCCCTTTATAGCGGAGGAACAAACCATCTAACATAGTTATAGTGCTCCCTTAAAAGTAACTCGTTTCTTCTTCAACACTGGCCTATATGTATGGAAAATGTCATTCTTAATTTCATTTAGCCAGGTTTCAAGTGTATAATCCGTGTGAAGGTTTGACTGTTTGAAAGTAGTGCTTGGGTAACGGTTCTCTCGCAGTGGTTTCTCCTCAGGCTGTGTGTGAAGCTGTCAGTACAGTGGTCTGGAGAGGGAGGGTCAACATGGCGTCGGAGCAGGTCTGTTTTCAATCTGAATTGTAAATGTTTTCTCTTTTGCATTGCTTTTCAATCGATTTTGAGCGTTAAAGCAAGCGATGTATAATAACTTTATAATTGTAACGATGTCTATGGCGATGTGTGTGATGAATAACGATCATCTGCGCGATTTATGCCCTGTCCGTTTATGGAAAAATTGACTCATTATTGCAGGGTTACAGTTTGCTGTGGTTATACTGGATGGTGATTCTTTGGAGCTTTAAAATAAAACCATTCGCTCGTGTTTATTACAGAGGAAAGGGCTGCGTGTCATTTATTTTTAGGCATACAGACACACGGACTCATCCACTGCATTCCTGAAGACAGCAACACTGCTTTCTTTTTTAGCCGTCACACTGTAATAGCATGAATTTGTTTATTGTTTATTAATGTGTAGTGTTAGTTAATTTCAAAAGAGAATGCATATTCCCACATCAGACATTCAGACTCACTTTTACCTCAAGTAACTCAGTTTGAAAATCATTTATCTCTATTCAGTGCTCTAGCACAAATTTTTTTAATACTCCAAAAGATACGACAAAATATTAAGTACTGAAAATATTAAGTATTATTATTATACACTGTACTACTGGTCCCAAAATTATTACAGTATATAAGACATGCTTAAAACTAACATTGAGTTACATAATTAAATATAAATTATTAAAATATAATAAAATATTAGACTGAAATGATATTTATTGTAAGCATATTCAAAATAGATATGCTAGGAATTAAATACAAATTTGATAAAAAGTTATTATATTAAAGATATGTGCTGTTTAAATTTAAATTAAAAAGTATTTTGACATTGTGTGGTTGTCAAACATTAGTGAACATGATAAAATGAACTACGCCGCTGGTTATTATGCTATTACACCTGTGTGAACTTGAAGATAACTGAGTTCATTTTATCTGGTCAAAATTAACCTTGAAAACAGTTGGTTGATTATATTTGGATAAAAAATACATTTTAAGTGTGGCTTAAGGGTTATCATAATAATTGAATACATACTGGCATAATTGAAATTTTACACTCAAATTCATCACTGAAGCCTAGAAAATATCTTAATTGCAAATCATTTAAGTAAAGCTGAGTATTGCTATATTTTGAAGGGGTTCTTGTATGGTGAACCACTTGTAGCAGAGTGTCTAGTAAATGTGTAGTAACACACAATAATTGTAGCATCTAATGTACCATCTTCTTTTTCCTAATATACACAGGAAATCCCAAATGCGCCGGTGAAGAAGTCCATGAGGGAGAAAGCTATCGAGCGCAGATCAGTTAATAAAGAGCACAACAGTAATTTTAAGGCTGGATATGTTCCGATTGAAGAGGAGAGACTCCACAAAACAGGACTGAGGGGTCGCAAGGGCATCATTGCCATTGGCATAATCATCCTACTTTTTCTGCTTGCGCTCATCAACCTCATTGTGAGTTTATCGGTTCTTTGTTGTGTCTGTGATACTAATATGAAAGGATATGCTCAAAAATTAGCATCAAATAATTTTGGAAAAAAAGACATTTTCATCTCTACTGCTCACTGAATACAGAGACACTTTATCATTATCTGTACATTATCTGTGTTTTACAGATAACACTGGTGATATGGACAGTGATACGGATAGGTCCTGGAGGTTGTGAAAGTATGGAGTTTCATGAGAGTGGACTGCTACGCTTCAAACAGAAGGCAGATATGGGCGTTGTCCATCCACTACACAAAAGCACAGTGGGTGGCAGGAAGGACCAGGACCTTGTCATTACTGGCAACAATAACCCAGTCAGTCAGCATAGTATCTGACTTTCTTTCAACAAGCTCTGAGTGATGACATGAGAAAGTGTATTGATTTAGGGGTTCTCTGTGTGAGTTACAGGTGGTGTTCCAGCAGGGCAACACCAAGCTGAGCGTAGAGGAAGATAAGACGTCTATCGTCAGCGACTTAGGCATCTCCTTCACTGACCCCCGCACTCAAAAGACTTTCTTTAGCACTGACTTTGACACCCATGAGTTCCACTTGCCCAAAGAGGTCAAGGTTCTCAACGTGAAGAAAGCCTCTACTGAGAGAGTAAGCAACAGTACTCATAGTCCTGATTCATAGTCTTATGAAACCTGAATAACTGAGTACAATTTATCACATCGCATACACCACTTATATGCCAGGACAAATCTTACAAATGAAAAGTCTTGATATGAGATTTATGATAATCTTAATCTAAGTCTTTTGATTAGTCAAACATGAGGTGTGTTTGTACAGTGACTCACTGCCATCTTTTGCAGATCACCAGCAATGCATCATCTGACCTCACTATCAAAGGAGATGGTAAGGCCATTATTCGTGGCAACGAGGGAGTTTACATCATGGGCAAAACCGTGGAGTTCAGCATGGGTGGGGGCATTGAGCTAAAAGCGGTATGTAGTTAAAACCATTGAAAAGTTTGTTAATTTTTTACTTGTAAGTTAACTTAATTTGATTTTTTTCCAGGGCTGTCAAGTGATTAATCGCATCCAAAATAAAAGTTTGTGTTTACATAATATGTGTGTGTACTGTGTATATTTATTATGTATATATAAAGACACTAACATACATGTTGTTACGGGGCTGACGAGACGCGAGACGTGCGGATCCATATGCAAAGCTTTATTATAAAACATGGTCATACAGGCAGGGTCAGTACACAGCAAACAGGTATGGCAGAGGCAAGACA
>JAFVLL020002653.1:0-89319 GCA_021397915.2 Tor tambroides | reverse complement strand
CTAAGTTATAAGATTAACATGATATAGTTATACAGTATACTGATACCTTTTGTGTGTTGGGGCATTATATTTACTGATTATACAGGGAAAGATGGGGTGATATGACCTCATCTCAACCTGTGCTGTATATTTACTTAGGCTTCGATGTGAGTTTAGATGAAGCTCTGCTACAGGGCATAATGGCATCTTGTCAGTTTTAAGGTTCACAGTAATAACCACAAATGATATACAGTCTATGTGCTGGAACACCTGCACAGATGACAGGTTCAGAATTTACACAAAATCACAGTGAGAACTTAGTAGAACGCAAAAAACATAATTATAAAATAAAGAGAATATATGTATATCTATATATACATAGTGTGTACCTTAAATATCAACCAACAAAGTCAACAATTGTCGTTAATGTAGAACTTGGCTATTATTGCCCAGTTACAGTTAAACTCGAAGCTTTTGTGAAGACTGAGGTGTTGAGTCAGTGTTTTGAAAGCTCATATGATTGAATTTACACAGAAAGAATCCAAGGTGAAAAATTGTTCTGCTTTACCTCATTTGTTAAAGCTGAAAATGGAAGGAAAGAAGACGTTAGCATTTCTTTTATTTGGCAACAGCGCCATCTGGCTGTTCATGTCACTCCCATGTTTTCATTTATTATCATTATTTACTCCCATGTTAGTTTTTATTAGGTTTTATTAATGTCTGGAATGGAACAGCACATTTTGTTAGCCAGCATGTCAAGTTTTCATATTATTCTATCATCTAGATCTTAACAATAATTAATTTTTCTTCTGGATTATATATATTTTACATTAGTATGTATGAGGACGTGACTTTCTGTAATGCAGTAAATGAGACTGACCTATCAAATTCCTTTAAGTGCACATTTAAATGCTGTCATAAAAACACAAAAACCTAGTAGATTTTTACAGTAGATTGAAGAATAGTGAGCAGTGCACACAAAAAAATCAGATTTAGTTTCTTAATGATAAAATAAATTGAATACAAAATATTTAAAAGATAGTAATGATGTAAACTTATTCCTCATGAGGTTTGGAGTCAGATGCCTGAGTAGGGTGGTTGTTGGGTTGTTTCTGGACCTCAAGCTTATGAGAGCAGATCAATTGTATTACTTGGCTGACCCATTCACTCATGTTCACAGGTTGTGCTAAAGAGACATTAATGGATGGCTGATGCTCTCACGCTTCTTTCATGACATCAATAAGAATCAGAGGCCGTCTACTGAGCAGCAACTCATGAATGCAGTAGATGCCTGAGGCTCTTCTATATACCAAGTAGAATAGGAATCATGGGAACCCAGTCACACCCATCTCCATCTTTTTACCAGCATCCCCTTGAGAGTGCACAAAGAAGTGTGCAGATGATTCATAAATACAGACCATTTTGAGACGAGTGGATTATGAATGCAACTTCCAAAAAGAAGTATCATTATTATTAAATCATTAAAATGGTATTTTACAAAAAGGTTAAAAGTCAGAAACTACACATTTGAAAGTTTAAATTCTTTTTTATACAACAAACATACTCTGTACACTTGCTTGGATTTTGCTTGGTTTAAAAAGATATGCAATATATAGATTAGGCCTATATCCAATGAAAATAATTTTTTTACTGAAACCAAAATTAAAGTTTTCATTCATCCAAAAACCCCAAAATGTATCTTTGGTTTATTTATTAATGAATTAATTAATCAAATTGAAATAAAAACTGAGTTGTATACAAACATTTAAATTACACATTAGGCAGTTTATCTATTATAAAGATGTCTGTACTATTCATCACTGAAATATAAACAGAGATATCACTAACAGGTTAAAGGAATAGTTCACCTAAAAATGAAGTTCACCCTCATGTTGTTCCAAACCTGTGTAAGTGTCTTTTTTATGTTGAACACAAAAGAAGATATTTTGAAGAATTTTGAAGAACCAAACCGTTGTTGGTCCCCATTGTTTTCCATAGTAGCGAAAGAAATTCTATGGAAGTCAATGAGGACCATCAACTGTATGATTACCAGCATTTTTCAAAATATCTTCTTTTATGTTCAACATAAGAAAGAAACTCATACAGGTTTGGAACAACATGAGGGTGAGTAAATGACAAAACTATCCCTAAATATATATTTAATATGTAATGTAGTCCATATAGTTAGTAAATACGGCTACAGCTATCTGTCATGCCACATTAAAGAGCGAAAAAATATTACACTACATTTATTGTTTGAGAATTTGTTTCATATAAAAAGTATTCATATAAAAGTAACGGATTGCAAGCGCACTACAAGTAATGTTTAGTTTTAGTCATGCCTCAACAGGAAACAGCATAGACTAAGATCGAGCTTGGAAATTAGGAATCGATATCAGGTCAACAAAACGAAGACTGATTAAAATCGAGAAATCAACATTGTTAGCACTCACACAGCTAACATGTTTACCTACTGTAGCTTATCCATGTCCACAAAATAGACACCAACACAATCAAAACACGTCACAGGAAAAGAGTTAATAAAATGTCACTATTTCTGCCAAAATTTAGAGCCAGATTTACTAATAGCTTGCGCCGTAATAATAGTACATAATAGTAGGGTACAACGGGGCTAAAGGCACACTTTAAGAAAAAAATGTGCTTTTTACTACACCCATAATGTATGACTGCAGAAAAAATATATATGTTTGTATTGAACATTTATGGAGCAACAGATTTTGTGTGACAATGAATAATACAAGTGGTTAAAAATCTTATAAATGTAAGAGGTGGCATGGGGGGCCTTTTACCCCACACACGGGGTAAAAGGCTCACTAGCATGAGGCAGAAGGCACACACATAAATCACACACATAATTTTCCCCTCCCATCGACACTTTTATGGAATAGTGCTCTAATGCTAATTTGCCCTGTTTAGTAAATCTGGCCCTTAGTGGGATTTTTATTAACACTTTGGGGTAATCTGACCTAACTGGCCCTGACTGTTATTTCTATACCGTATATTCTGCACTATTTTTGAGGGTAAAAGTGGTAAACAGAGATAACTGGTACTGTAACTTCAAGCATTACTAAAATTACCAACTTTTTTAAGAAACATTCAGTCAAGCGAACAGGGATTTTAAGAATTTTATGATTGACAGGCGTTCCAATTCTGTGGAAATCTGCAGAGCTTTCTTTGGAGCACAGCAGATGTAGATTCCATGTGGGCCTAAACGCCTGGCAGGTTTTCATGACTGGATGCTACCTGGTCACACTTCTGGAACATGGAAGCACAAGATAACATGGAAAATGGTTCTGTCTGTCTGGTTTTTTTTTTTTTTGGTTTGACACCGTCTTCCAGAGCTGCGTCCCCACAGGAGCACTATAACCCTGAGCATGTGCACTAACACTGTGCCACGGTTCAGACCAGCACGTATTTGATTGACAAAGACTTTTTTTCAGAGAGATGGAGAATGTCAGGACCAGCAGGCTCATTGTTACACGTCTTATCCACATATCAGTCACAGACCTGAGAAAAAAGGGACACCCACACTTTGTTGTAATTTTACCCAACCACCATCTGCATTCATTTGAAGTGTCACGAGTGAAATAATACACCAGCCTCAACTTCTTTCTGATCCACTGACTTGCTTTCTTTCTCTCACACTCTTTTTGTGTAGACAGTTACAAAGAACTGAAAGGGCAAAAGACTGTCTTTCTTAGTGATGCATTTTGCTACTTTGAGAGGGAGGGCATTGCAGTGTTTGCAGAGATAACACAGAAGTGTAGCTGGATACTGCACTTAAGCATTCACGTCTTTAAAAACGAATGCAAACAAGTAATCAAAAAAGCAAGGAGCACAGCAGGATAGAGTTCTCTTGACAAAAGTGTTCTCTTGTTCACTGTCGATCCTGCAAAGCAAAGGCTTATGGAAGGGTGATCAGCAGAAACCAAATCTTCTCAACAGCTTCTGCAAGATAAGTGTGATAAACTAAAAAAAGAACAACTCCCATTGTTGCTCTAGTGACTTTCAGTGTCTTTTAACCCACTATTCACCATTTTCTCAAGCCAGTTCATCTACTTTCTCACACAAATCTGATTTCATTGTTATTTATTAACGTGTCCGCTTATAATGGATTTGATCATAACTGGCTACAGAGAAACCATTAAAATGATGAACAGCAGGACAGTCCTGACTACAGTCATTAACCTAAACCCTACATCTACCAAATGTCATTCCTCCTCATTATCATGAGCTCTCCAAAATCCTTATTTTCAACCATTTCTAATTTTGTACTTGTACCAAGTAACTACACTGCATTAAAAAGAAATAGTTGACCAAAAGCAGTGGTTCTTAACCCTTTTGACTCCAAGGATTCCCATTGTCCACAACAACATTCAATGACATCCTATGACTTTTTTTTTTTTTTTCCTGATTTACCAGATAAGAAGTATTTTTAAAAAGATTTTTACTCACTTTATTCCTGTCTGATAATATTTTAGAGCTTGGCATAACTAGAAAACTGCACATACATGAAATGTTTTTATGTTTTTTATACATTTTATGGCTTTTCCAAATCTAGAAATCACATTTTCATAATTCTTCACAGAAAAACAAACTGTGTTTAGGGAGTGAATTAAATGCTTGTTTAGTCTTAAATCATTTTAAGTCATTTTGAGGCCCCCTTAGACATTTTCTAAAGCTCCCATGCACCCTGGACCCCTGGTTTAGAACCACTGCACTAAAGGGATATTAAAGTGATAGTATACCCCAAAAATTAAAATTCTGTCATCATTTACTCACCCTCATGTCATTCCAAACCTGTTTGAATTTTTCCTCTGCAGAACACAAAATATTTAGATGAAAAAACATATTTTCTTGTTCCACAGAAGAAAGAAACTCATAAGGGTTTGGAATGACATGAAGGTAAATGATGACAGATCTTTTATTTTTGGATTAAATATCCCTTCAAGCCTCAAGTCTGCTCAGCTAACGCTGCAGGGTGACACCTGCTGGCTAAAAACCTGGACTGAACAAACATCTACCCTTATGGCAATCAAATGAAAGAAACCACAGTAAAGAATAAGTTAAAATTACCTGGTCAACCAAGAAGCAAATGTGTTACACTTACCTAATTGTCTAAAAACCTCTAGGCAGAACTGGATCTTCTGTGTACATGACTTTATAGGCAAGGTTATCTGAATGGAAACATCTAAACGAAGGTGACAAATCTGTGAATTCTGTTGGAACCCCAGTGGAGAGTAGTAAATATAAATGCATTAACCCTTCATCATTCCTGCCCCCTGCCAAACACACACATCTACACTTTGAGGGGCATAATTGATTGCTCGTTAACACGCTGCTCCTTTTAAAACAGCATGATAACGGTCTCCAGCCAAGAGTCAATTCTGCACAGAGTAAGCAACCTTGAACACCTCGTTAAAGGAGGATTCAGCCTTAATTGCATTATTTTGCTCAATTAGTGCCTCTCCAGCACATTCTGATCTGCCTGAAGGACACACAGGTTTGTTTCAGTGTTGCTGATGACCTGAAAAAAAAAGTAACTCTTTGAAGTTACTTCTATAAAATATGACTGTTCATGAGGATACGTTCGGTAAATAGCTCTTCGACCTGTTTTACATTTCCTTCTCACAGATGAATCACGCATTTACATTAATAAGCAGAAGAAGAGCTTGGCTCTCAGCGGTGCTTTGGGCTTTTGAAGGCTTCAGGGTTCAGGCTCTATGTTAAGGGCAAAAAAACAACCACCTTTACTGCACTTTCTTCTTGTTTTCTTCAATAATATCCTGCAGGTGACTTACAGCTTTATCCCCAATTAAAGTCACCACAACAGTCTCCACTAGAACATATTTTTGTGCATTTAAAGGTGCATTCAGCAATTTACTGTATCCCTGCATCCAAATTTGCATACTTCCCTGCAGTAGGAATATGGCATAATTTTAATGACAAATGTCTGTTACATTAATGCACTCTTGACATTTTTCATTGAAATAACAGCATGTGTAACATCTGTGGCATAAATTTAATATATAACTAAAATTAATAAATCCGAAATGTAAAACTATACAATCTGCTCCAGCAATTCTCATCCAGGGGGCCGGGGCCCACTAGGGGGCCTCAGCAAATTTCCAAGGAGCCGCATAAGTTCAGTGTATCTAAATTAATAATATATCAAAATAATCTAACTCTAATTAGATTAAAATGCTAAAAAAAAAAAAAAAAACATCATAGTCCTCCCTCCATCCCTCACAAAATGAATCATGGTTCATTATAATTAATTTTTTTTTTTTTAAATAGGCTACTGATAAGACTGGTGTCTTTAAAACAGAGGTGCCCTAGCTTTTTAATATGAAGGGCCAAAAATCTAACTTGTTTAAGGGCCGTGGCAAAAAGTAAATTTTGCATTATATTCAGTTATATTATATTAATATACATGAAATATTTTAAACAAAATATTACAAAAAAAAATAATATATATATATATATATATATATATATATATATATATATATATATATATATATATATATATATATTTTTTTTTTAAATCAATTAATACATTTTTTATATGAAGGGCCAAAAATCAAACTTATTTGAGGGCCATGGCCAAAAGTAAATTTTGCTTATTATATTATTATATTATATTAAAATACATTAAATGTTTTAAACAAAATATTTTATATAAAAATTTAATAAAATCTCAGGCCCCTTCCTCACTTATCTTTTTAAGAGTTGAAATTTGTTTGGGCACTTATGTAACATAGATAACTTTGGTATTTTATTATTTCACTCTATTTTGTTTAAGTCTGATTAAGTATGGCTTTGTTTAAGGTATGTATTTTTCACTGTTTTTTTTTTTTTTTTTTGTATTTTCTTTTGTGTGCTTAGTTCATGTATAGTTTGTGGGATATTGATTTGTTTTGTGTTTTCAGAAAAAGTTAGGGTTAGGGGTTGTAAATAAAGTATTATATTAATATATATTTTAAACAAAATAATACATTTTTATTTTAATTTTTTAAATGAAATTGTTATTATTATTATTATTTTAATACAGAAATAAAACTTTTTTTATATATATACATATATAAATTATAATTAAATGCTTCAATGACATGTCCCCCCCCCCCCCCCCCCTCGATTTTTCCCCTCCTCTTGAGTCCACTCTCGGCTTTAAGAGTACTGTTGATTTCATGGTTACTACTTTTTTAATGAGGAAAAAATATTGAATGCAGCTCTGTTTTAGGTCATGTGCACATATTGTTACTTGTGTGGATTTTGGATGGCGTGTGTTTTGTAACTGCAAAGATCCTCAGGGAAGCATGAGTGTAGCAGGAAGATTCACCTCAATCATTCCTCAGGGCATAATTATCCTCTAGACCAGCAGAAGATGCTGCAAAACAGGACAAGACAGATACAATAAAAACAGATGGACAGTGGTGTAGAAAGAAATATGCTCATGCATGCAAAGCTCACCAATCCCTCAGTTTAAAAAAATCATTGGTTGTCACACATAAAACAATGTTTCTGACAAAGTTATGATGCCTCCAGTATTAAATTACAGTACATAAACATTTCACTATGTTTAAAAGGAACAAATTCATTGTGACCACAAGGTAGCGCTGTTTCTCCACAGTAAAACTTCACAGGGGCTAATTTTGTTGCCTATGCACAAACTTCCTCAGATGTCAAAAATAAGAGCTTATCTAGGTCAGCAGCTATGATACCGCCCGTTCTGCGGAAATTATTTTCCTCTCCCATTTTACAATTTCATTTTCCATGTCATAAAGCAGCAGAAAATCCCTCAGTGGCCATGCCTGAATCCTGAAACATTAAGTATCTTCAGATTGTCCCAAGAGAAAGTGGCTTCTGTGCATTAAGGTATATTAGCTAGAGCAGACTGGATTAACTATATTACTAATCTGTTATTTAAATGACATTTCAATCAAAAGCAATTTACAGTACAGTTATTACAGCGACAATCCACCAGGAGAAACCTGAGGTTAAGTGCCTTGCTCAAGGGCATAATGATAACAGTTCACGGATCACCCACAGCGACTATATATACACATTTGTACATATGAACAGCCCAAAATTAAATCATCTTCTTTCAATAAGGCAAATGGGAAAGTTAACAAATCCAACAAATCTGATTTTACCAACTGCCATTATGCTGTTCATCAGTTTTAGTGTCTTGTGATTTAAAAAAAAGAAAAAATGTCAGTATGTGTGGGTGGAATGAATCTACCAAATTATAAAGCTTACATCTGTTCACACACTGTGACATTCTCTAAGTTAGGCTGTTAGAGTGCAGACTGACAGGCCTTTTTAGTGAATGTTTCCTGGCGAGGCATCCTCACAGTGGGCCGCTGCTGCCTGCCTCTCAGGCCTCCTCCAGCGCTCCGCAGTGGGAGATCACTCCAGCTGAGAAACAGAGAGCCAGCGCTGCCTTTACCACAGTTACAGTGCCATTCCTCCCCTCTGCTGTCTGCAAATCACACTGGGATCAGAGATGTCCTATATACAGAGACAAGGGCTTGTGCTGCTGCAGACGATACTGTACACAGCCGCACTATGACAACACTGACACTATCAAATGTGTTTCAAGTGCACACTTTTGTACTGGACAGATTGTCTGGAATGTTTCTGTTTGCACCAAACTGTCATTTCCAACATGTCTGAAATCATTTATTGCGTTTAACAGTATTGGGAATGAAGGTGATGGAATAACTTCACTTGTTCTTAGTCTTATTAAGGTTGATGTCAACCTAAATACACTCAATTAAACATATTTTCCTATCTAATTTAACAGATTAACAGCATGATTGGCACATAATTTTTTTTTTTTTATGTTCACATGGGATTTACCTTGTTTTTTATTCGTGAATCACGTCTTATAGTTCAAGTACCTTTGTCTCCTTGGTAACCAAGTAAAATGACTTTTGATAAAACTTGGTTATTAACTTGGTTATTAGATTATAATAATTTTAAACATAATAATAATTCATATTTATGATGAATTTAATGGGTAATTGACCGTCTGGGTCTGAAATATGAATAAAACATCAAGGCATTTGAAAAGATGCCCAAAATAAATAATGAAAAGCATGATAAAAAAGTAAATACCACTAACAACTATTATTATTATGCCATGATCTAATTACGAATTAATAATAATAATAATAATAATAATATCATAATTCTTAAATATTCAAAAGATGTGGTTAGCAAGTTTCTTGTAATTCCACTTTAAAAAAAACAAAACATAATTAATTCAGTTATTTATTCATTGCACCTCTAAACAGAAAATAATAAAATATAAAACAAAATTAAATTAAATTAAAAGCATGATAAAAAAGTAAATGACACTAACAACTATCATTATTATGCCATGATCTAATTATGAATTAATAATAATAACTATTATTATTATTATTATCATTATTATGCCATAATCTAAATATTATTATTATTATTATTATTATTATTCATAATTCTTAACTATTTTTAAATATGTCTCCTTAAATATTTAAAAGATGTGGTAAGTTTCTTGTAATTTCACATTAAAAAAAACATGATTATTTAATTCAATTATTTATTTATTTATTCACTGCACCTCTAAACCAAAAAGAATATAAAACAAAATTAAATTAAAAGCATGATAAAAAAGTAAATGACACTAACAACTATTATTATGCCATGATCTAATTAAGAATTAATAATAATAATAACTATTATTATTATCATTATTATGCCATGATCTAAATATTATTATTATTATTATTATTATTATTATATGTCTCCTTAAATATTCAAAAGATGTGGGTAGTAAGTTTCTTGCAATTCTACATTTAAAAAAAAAAAAAAATTTAATTCAATTATTTATTTATTCATTGCACCTCTAAACAGAAAAGAATAAAATATAAAACAAAACAAAACTAATTTAAATTAAAAAATAAAATAAAATAAAATAAAAAATCTGTGCTGGAGGTACAATAAAAGCGAATATATGTAAGAAAAGAATTTGTATTTGGTCAGAGGAGGGGAAAAAGGCACACATGCATTGGTCAGAGCCTGATCATTTCAGCAAATGGCAACAATTAGAGTCACAGTGTGAGCAAACGGCTCTATACGTCGGAGGTTCATGTGTATTCCCAGAATAGACATCTCCCTCACTTACACACCACTAAAAGAGGACATGCTTTTTCACCATGGCAGCTTGACAACATAATGACAACACAGTCAACTCATCAATAGTCAAAGCAGGCTAGACCTGCACGCTGTTTACAAAGTGCCATTAAAGTTTGTTCTGTTGGCATGATTTTTTTTCTTCGCGTTCGATGGGCTGTAATCATGATCTAATCAAAGCAATGACAACGAGCCGCTCAAAAGCATGCGGCCGCTCTGGACCTCAACCTTCCATTAAAAGTACAACTGAAGTCCGAAGATGAAATCTTGTGCTTGATTAAACAATGGAATTAATTAAACTGAAATGCCAGACGAGAGGCCATTGGCATCCGTCAATCATCCTAATTGCACTTGATGTGGTTCTGGTTATTAGCCACTGGAGAACAAGGTGCTTGCAAAATATGTGTGTATGTTTGTGTGAGTGGGTGAGGAATAGTGCTTATGGTTGGTGAGTTTGGTCAGTGACCACAATTTACTTTCCTCAAGAACTCTTCACAGGAAGTGACATGTCAGAACACCTAACCATAGTTTTTTTGGTTGGATGATGAATCAGGACATACTGAAGGTCTTGTCATTTTTAAAGTCTTCTTTAAAGAAGACTAAAATGTTTTCCTTTTAGTCTTCTTTTTACAGACATGCTCCCTCCATCCTTCAAAACAAGCACACTCATAAGAGTCGAGCAGACTGGGCCCCCCAGAGAGGAACGAATGGGATTTATTTAGAATTTGCTAAAGGATTTGTACGCTGGTAATTGTAACTTTAAACTGGCACAATGACTATGACGAAAATTATAATTGTCCATAATTTCCAATGACACTTATGTATAAATGGGGCAGCCGTGGCTTAATGGACAGAGAGTTGGACTTGTAACCCGAAGGGCGTGGGTTTGAGTCTCAGGTCCGGCAGGGATTGTAGGTGGGGGGGAGTGAATAACCAGCACTCTCTCCACCCTCAATACCACGACTGAGGTGAGACCCTTGAGCAAGGCACTGAACCCCCAAACTGCTCCCTGGGCGCTGCAGCATTGGCTGCCCACTGCTCCGGGTGTATGTTCACTACTGTGTGTGTGCGCACTTGGATGGGTTAAATGCAGAGCACAAATTCCGAGTATGGGTCACCATACTTGGCCACACACCACTTCCCTTTCCCTAAAATATATAAAAAATACTTATTTTGTGGGGGGCACTGCATTCCATATTCTTTACATAATCTACGCATCCCAAACAAGCTGAAAACTGTCTCTGAGTGACTTTTAATTAAATTCAAGTTTTAAAAATCAATTGAACTGATTTTATTTTTGTTTTATCAGTAAAACAACTGAATAAATCAAATAGGTGCAAAGAGGAAAATTAATTAGCTAATTAGCTACAGTGTCAGAAAAAATGTGCCTTAGAGTAGTAATTATGTATCCATAAGGTAACAATATGTACTCTTATGGTGCTATTATGAACCCTTTAGACGAAAAGAAGGTATGGGTGTCCCTTTGGCTAGGTGTTTCAATTGGAACAAAATCATTCTGATTGATGAATCCGAACGTACTGTTTACATTAACATTAATCTGATTGAAATTTCATTTGGACCAAGCTCAATCGGATCGATTAAGGTGTTTACATGAAGGCTTTTCATTCCAACTGGGCGTTCAATCCAATTATTTGGTTGCATGTAAATGTAGAGGGTACTGCCTCAGTGAGGTACAATTTTTGCACATTTTTTCTACGAGCATACAATTTTTCCCCCCAAAAAATGACAAGAAAAATCACTAAATAATATCACTACATATTCCAAAGTCTTGGCTGCTTAGTTATAATCATTATCATCATCATAGCCAATTATAATTATCGAAGTGTAAACAGTTTGAATTTTCATAATTAGTTAATTCTGGCGACCACTAATTCTATGTTCCAACCACTAATTCAAATTCCAAATGGTAATGATTCCATGTTCCAAATAGATTCATATCCAAACCCCACCTCCTCAGTGACCCTGCTATCTATCTATAGGAGCTGCCAAACAACAACATCAATTAGAGATGAGTCAACTACTGTCACATGACTATCATTCCTCCCCTGCCGCCTAAGACTCCTGCTAAGAGACCAATGAAAAATTCATCTCCCACACATTTATAATTCAGCAGCAAAGGCAAATGGCCATAACCAGCACGCAGATTCAGGCAGTTGACCCTCTTGTCACAGTACCACCAGTGTAAAGTATAAAGCATATTCCCAGCAGGATTTTAGTATACATGCTCTCTAAAGCACTTTAAAGTGTATGTGCGCCTGTGTGTCCTTATGTTTTCCAAGCCTGCTTTTTTTATTTAATCAAAAATACAGTAAAAACTGAATTATTTTGAAATATAATTACAATTTGAAATAAGTTTAATGCATTTTAAAATGTAATTTATTCCTGTGATGCAAAGCTGAATTTTCAGCATCATTACTCCTGTCTTCAGTGTCACATGATCTTTCAGAAATCATTCTAATATGCTGATTTGGTGCTCAAGAAACATTTCTTATTTTTATCTGTATGAACAGAAATCAGTGATGTTGTGAACATCATTTTTTGAAATAAAAACTGCTTAATGTTATAAATGTCCTTACTGTCATTTGCATTGTCCTTGCAAAATAAAAAATAATTTCTTTAAAAATAAATAAATAAATAATAATAAATACTGTATATATAACCTTTGTTTTAGTGTTTACACTATAAATGAAGTCATATTAGTGGTTTCACTGCTAACACCTTGTGATTGAATCACCCAAAACATATGTTATATATACACATTAATATCAGGTGTAAAGACAACTGAACCTGACATCAGTATCTCACAAACAATTGTTCTATGATCGATAGATGACCTTTCTGTTTTGCATCTGTGCAAATTGATGGCATCTATTAATGTAAGTGTAATAATTAGTTAAGAGATTTCTTGTAATTTCACATTAAAAAGAAAAAAAAACATGATTATTTAATTCAATTATTGATTTATTCATTGCACCTCTAAAACACTGCCATAATAATCCATGGCGAAGATCTCAGACAGTCTTTTTAAACAACCACTTTAAAGTGGTCAAAAATAAAATAAAATTAAATAAACAATCTGTATACAATTTAAAAAATAAAATAAAATTAAATAAAATAAACCTGATGTCAGATCACCATAAGATCCCTATTATCTCACCAACAATAGTTCTATGATTAGTAGATGACCTTTCTTTTTTGCATCTGTGCAAATTTATGGCATTTGTTAATGTGGGTGTAATAATTAGCTGGAGATAGTTTGCGCTCTGTCTGTGTGTGCCGTATGTACGTATGTCTCCAGGAAGACAAGTGTGAATGTTTGGTGCATACATCTTGGGATAATTAGCATTGTTGACATTGTTCTCGCCTGCCGTGATAATCTGTCTATGAGGGGCTTATTAGAATGAGTGTTTACAGAGTGTGCCTGCAGACCGGGCCTCTGCTAGCTTGCCTCTATTCCTCCCCTCTCCCCTATTGTCCAGCCTGACGCCCGGCCACAAAGCCAGTCCTCATGTCCTTATTGTTCAAGAACAACCAGCCAAGACAGCCATCAGCAGGCACCGGGCAGATGGCCCTATTCAGGAGCTCTCACAATGCCAATATTGCGGGCCAACAGCACTGTGTCTGCGCCCTGATTGGCCCCCTATACATCCACAACCCAGCACTGATTCACTCAAAACACCAGAAGACATTAATTGCTGCCATGTATCAAGCATGTGCATTTAGAAGAATGACGGATGAGTTTCCACTAGGGAGTGGTTAAAATGGCAGACTTTAACACCAACTAATGGAATGTGAGAAGGACTTTGTTTAGGTCTTTAAATAATGATTTTTAATATGGGAAGCACACAACTAGCAAAACTAAACATAATCGTAAAAATACAACATTTTTTATACCGGTTTCTCACTCCCACGCCAATGGTCAGGCAAATGGCCAATGCGGCTTCATCAGACTTGCTGGCTAGTCTTTTTCCACAGTTACCCATGTACTTATATTTACCTATTTAATAATAATAATAATAATAGTATTAAAATATTTACAATGTATTACTTTTTACTATTACTATTTTATTTATGATATACTAATAAAGTCATAAAATTAATCCTAATAATAATAATAATAGTAATAATAATAATAATCGATAAATTGATAAATAAATAAAAACAACATAAATAAATAAAAAATAATATATTAAAAATATTTACAGATTAGTATTACTAAAACACTTAATTATCATAATTATTATTATAATTATTATTATAATCATAAAGGATTAATTAATAAAAAATAACATACATTTTATTTTCCTGTTTAATAATAATAATAATAATAATAATAAATTATTAGTAGTAAAATAGTTACTATTTATTACGGCAATAATAATAACAATAATAATAATAATAATTATTATTATTATTATTATCATTATCATAATAAATAGTAATAGTATTAAATATTTACAGTGTATTACTATTTACTATTTTATTACTACTAATACTCAAAATTAATCCTAATAATAATAATAATAGTAATAATAATCTTTTTCTATTTCTAATGTTTGAAATAATGAATAAATAAAAACACAATACATTAAATAAATAAATAAAAACAACAACATAAATAAATAAAAAAACAATATATTAAAAATATTGACTTATTTAGTATTACTAAAGTAATTAATCATTATCATACTTATTATTATAGTAATTATCATTATTATTATAATAATATAGTATTCATTAATAGTAAATAACACATTTTATTTTCCTGTTTTAATAATAATAATAATAATAATAATAAAGATCAAGAAAACAATATATTACAAATATTTACAGATTTTTTTATTAATTTATTATCAAATTGATGACTAATGATAAAATGTGGAGCCTATGTCTAAAAAAGGAAATGAAATGAAAAATGAAAATAAAATTTAAAAAACAGTGAGCTGAAACAGAAGGGATAAAGAATGATGGAATTAGAACCTGCGACATCTGTTCCATGTGTGTGTTTTTTTTCATGTAACACTGTTGTAAACTTTGTGGTTAACTTTTGATGGAGAAATGCCTTCATTATTTCAGTGAGGCACCTGCTCTGATTTAACACACTCAGTGGAGCAAAAGGCCCATCAAATTGAATTAGATATGCTAAATATGTTTTGTTTGGAGGCGACACAGTCAGTTGACCATCAAAGGACTTAATATGTCTATCAGTCTAGACTCTAATCTAATTATATTTGAACTCACTCATGCAAAATCAAATAAACAATGCAGTGAGTGGGATGTGAAAGAGTTGCTCAGGCCTTTATGTGTGTAGTCCCACTGTGAAACTATATGAAAGCTGATCAATAACAGCTGACATGACTTAGTCATGGGTGGGTATTCATGTGAGTCAAATGTGTATTTATGTGTGTTTAATGTGCTGTGGATTAGTTGTCTTACAGACATTTTCCAAATTATTTCGCTAATGTACTTTCATGAACAGGCATTTATTCACACACACACACACACACACACACACACATACATACATATATATATATATATATTTTTTTTTTTTAATTGTTTTATTGTTTTTATTTATTATCATTTATAATTATAATTATTTATATATAATAAAAAATATACTGACATTTAAAGTCACAAATCACCTTTTTATATGTTTTACTCTGACATAGAAATGGGATAATGATTTCTATTAAAATAAAAAGGCATCTTGACATGGTAGCACTTGTCGTCTCTTGGCTGATTAGATTTCATTATTTACTTCTGAAAATACAGGATAATTGAATAGTGGGCACTGGAAGCTGGCGCGTCTAATGAGAGTTGGTGTGGAATGTGATTGCGTTTTTCTGGTATTCTGAGCTCTTTGGATCAAAACTCACATAGAGGAGGAGAGGTAACGGTGATGGGAGTTGTTCACAACCTTAAATGAGGCTGATATGATTTCTGAGTCGATTCTGAATAAACGCAGGAAGGTCTTGACAAAAAAAGCTTAAAGGTGGTTGTGATAAGGAATGATCAACTGAGATTGTTAGTGAGATCATGCAGTGAGGGCACGAGAGGAATGAGACAGCTGCTCTTTCAAGTGACGGAATCCTCAAAGAGCAGAGCCCTGCAGGAGAGGGGCCAGGGGTGAGGAGAAGCACCTGCCATCTCTCCGTCTGCATGCCTCTCGACCCCCTCTTTCTCCTACATTCACAGGACCTGAGTGAAATAAACTCTAGCTCTATGGAGGCAGCAGCAGGGAGCCTGACAGTAATGCTTCCGGACTGTGTGTGATGTTTGTGCTGATTGAAATGTAAAGGATAAGAATCTTGTCACTTATGCTGAATGCTGTTTTCACATTCAGGATTTTTTTTTTAAACTAAAGTCAGAAAGTTGTACCATTTGCCAGGTGAAGAAAAAGAAAGTTATAGCAGAAGAATATCAGAATTCGGCCTGTTAATTAGATGTTTTATTTATTGATTTTCTTTTTTTTTAAGTGACAGTAAGGACTTTTACATCAGCACAAAAAGATTTCTATTTCATTGCCGTTCTTTTGAACCTTTTATTCAAGGAATCCTGAAAAAAATATTGCAGTTTGCACAGAAATATTTTTTTTCTTGAGCACCAAATCATTGTATTAGAATGATTTCTGAAGAATCATGTGACACAGAACACTGAAGTAATGACTGCTGAAAATTCATCTTTGCATCACAGGAATAAATTAAATATATTAGAAAACAGTCATTTTAAATTGTAATAATATTTCACAATGATACTGTTTTTATTGTATTTTTGATCAAATAAATGCAGCCTTAATTGGTGGGCATAAGAGACTTCTTTCCAAAACATTTAAAAATGAAATTAAATGGCAGTGTAATGTTTTATGTCTATTCAATGATTTACTTGGCTTCCATAATAATGTAATATTTTAAATCAACTTAAATTTAGGTATTTATTATTATTTATTAAAACATGATTTATTGTGAACCATTTGATTAATTAATCAGCATTTAAAATATTCATTATATAAATAATATTTAAATAAATATATTAACTTCCATTTTTTTTTTTGCATCAATTGACCCTTCGCAGGGAGTTTGATTGACAGGCTATCTGACCAATCATAACACCGAATCTGCCATTTTGTCCAACAAACCAACGTCGAATTTGTACGACCTCACTCGTTTGATTTTGTACGATTTGTGTGGTCCTTCATACGAATTCCTATGAATTTGCCACCTCGTAAAATAAGTATGATTTCTCACAAATCATATGCATTTGTATGAGTGACCTTGTATGAATTTGTACAAATTAGCCACCTTGTCAAAAATGTATAAATTGCTGTGACATCGGTTTGGACAAACAAATCAGACAGGAGAGTAGATTAACATTGGTGGACTTGAACTTGAAAAATGGTGTGTATTGACATCTTTCTGTGGTTGAAACAAGATACCTTCTGATGTTCATCCATGTTTATTTCACGCTATAGTCGGCGCCAATAGCCTCTTGGGCTAGGTGCCCTGAGTTCGTGTCCCAGCTCTTGGACCTTTCCCGATCCCGCCCCCCCTCTCTCTCCCACTTTGCTTCCTGTCAAATAACTGTCCAATCATAAAAAGCAAAAACGTTAAAAAAAATTTGCGCTATAACTAGTACAGAGGAAGAGATGATCGGTTCACGTGACGACTGAATTGAGGCACTACAGGGATCTGTCATGACACATTAAAGAGCCACAAAACAGTATTTATTGTTGGAATTTCTTTAAAAAATGACAAAATTTGAAAGCTTAGACTTTGTTTTATTGCAAAAGTAACCTGCTCTGTCTTGTCTGTTGGTGCGTTGTCAGTTTTATCTCTTTGCTCCACGATGTATTTTTCACTGCGTCCAGTAACCAGGTATAATTCCTCTGCAGCAGATGAGAGGCTCTGAGTCTGTAATAAGACACCACTCAAAGCAAATAACAGTCACACAGACCTGCTCAGCCACTTCAAAGAGGCCACATTTACTCAGCTCACCAGAGCGAGAGGACACACTCGGACCAGAGCGAGTAAACATTTGTCATGGGCTATACTGTGGTCTGTAGTTTAGTATGTCACAACGTCACAACCCAAGGTCTAATTTAAACCTGAAGGATTCTCCTATGCTGCAGTGACATTATGTTATTTGATTCACTTGTTAGTATTCAACACTGCCTTAATCAGTTCATAATGTAAGCAAGATTGTCCCAAACCATCTCATTACTGTCTGATTGTCCATAAATCTAGTCTTCTCTATAACCAAGTCACATCTGAACCAGACAGAACTACTGGCCTATTGCAAGGTGATTCCCATGAGAACACAGATAATGTTTTATTCAGTAAGGTGGACACAAATGTGAAAAAGCAGCATGGGAATTGAAGAGAAAAAAAAATGCATGTAAGTGACTATTTTATTTTGTAGTCCACATATCTCCATTTATTTCCAGCAATGTCCATGTCACTCACTTATGCAGCAGGGGTTCATTCAGTTACTAAAGTAAGTGCCAGTAGTGCCTTTTATGAATACGGGATCATTCTATTCTATTATATTCTATTCTATTCTATTCTATTCAGGGCTCATAGACTGTGAACACTAACTGTACTGTAGCAGATATGAGATTAGAGGCCCAGTGATAAAGTGAGAGATAAATCAAGTGATACTAAAGCTGGAATAATGTTGAATTTAGCAGGTGGGCGTAGAGCCATTAAATGTGCCATGAAATTACAACTCGGAAATGTACTGTAAAAACACTATTTAACTTGGCAGCTATAGCAGTAGTTTGTTGGCTCTTCCTAGTGAAGAAATGCAGCATTTTCCACGCAGATTGTTGCCGGGTGTCTGTGAAACTTTGTCATGGTAAACTAGAAATATGAGAATGGTGTAGTAACAAAATTATTTACAAACAGTACACCAGATTTAGCTCCATTTAGAAACACTCAGAGTTGGCCAATGAAAAGTGGCACAATTCAGTTTCACTCTAAATGAACTCATCCTTCAAAGGAGGCACCAAGAAGCCGATAAAGAAACATGGAAATAATGCATTGAAATAAAACTTATGTGATAACTCTCAGATCTGAATGTCTGTAATATATATTCTGCATAATTTTTTTTTTTAGTATAATCAAGTACTGACTAAACATCTTCAAAACAAGATAAATAAAAAAATATTATTTTATTTGTTTACAGGATTAGATGTAAGTAAGAAACTGCCTTGTAGTTTAGAGAAGTCTCTAATGCTCAACAAGGCTGCAATTATCTGATTAAAAATACAGTAAAACAGCAGTGTAAAATGTTTTTACCAATTATAACAACTGTTTTCTATTTTAATAAATATTAAAATGTATTTATTCCTGTGATGGCAAAGTTGTTATTACTCCAGTCTTCAGTGTCACATGATCCTTCAGAAACCATTTTAATATACTGATATGATGCTCAAGGAACATTTTTTATTATCAGTGCTGAAAACAGTTGTGCTACATTTTTTTTCTTCAGCATTTCAGGAAAGAACAGCATTTATTTGAAATAGAAATCTTCTGTAACCTTATGTCCTTATTGTCACTTTTGATCAATTTAATGCAACCTTTGCTGAAAAGAAGTATTTATTTCTTTCAATGCAAAAAATAAAATCTTACTGACAGCAAAATTTTGAACATTAGTGTATACTATAAACTGTATACTATAACTGACAGATAGATCAGTCTGAACAGGACTGTTTGGATTATATATTTTATAGAGTTGGCACTGAAATTAGAAATAGCCATGCAGTGAAAGCTGCGTTATAGGCTGCATAGTAGCTCTTTTACACAGATAAAGATGCTGAGCGCAGTATCTCTGCGTCCAGTCATGCAGTCAGTATGTGAAGCACAGATATGGGTGTGTTTCTTGGGCAGCTCTCAGGCTACAACAGAGGTTAATGTAGGTGTCCTGGAGTTTATCTGTGACAAAAGAACAGGCTTATCAAGCGGTTGCTGCATCCGCAGCCTGTGTTGAGCTCCTGCTTCGGTTCTCATGGTGGTAAATTACCTGCATTGTGTTTCCTGTCTAGCTTCTGTGCCAGCAGCACATGCTAATGCCATTAGAGCTGACCATGGGAAATAAACTGAAAGCATTGGAAATGTGTTTAAGAATAGAAATGTCAAATGTTCACACAAAAATACACAAGTAATACGTATAGACAGATACGTTTATTCACAACGGTCTTTCACAAATACATAAACCAGTGAAGAATTATCTCATGTAATAAACAGAATGTGATCTGTACAGGTTCAGGCTGTTTGAGTCTGTTGGAAAACCAGTCTTAAGCTGGCAGCTGTATTATGGAACATGATACATGTTTTAGCTGGTTCAAGCTGGTCAGTGCTGCTGACAAGCGACCATGTTTCAAAAACCAGATTCACTCTTAAAAATAAAGGTTCCAAAAGGGGGGTTTTCGCAGTAATGCCACAGAAGATCCATTTTGGGTTCCTCAAAGAACCATTCAAAGAACAGTTCTTATAATTTTAATTTAAAGAACCATTTTAATAATCCAAAGAACCTTTATGCACTATACATATATATATATATATATATATATATATTTTTTTTTTATTTTTTTTATTTTTTTTTTTAATGCAAACATTTATTCATGGAACCATCCATGCCAATAAAGTGATATTTCACCCAAAAGTGAAAATTGTGTCATTAATTTCTCACCCTCATGTCGTTCCAAACCCATAAGACATTCATTCATCTTTGGAACGCAAATTAAGATATTTTTGATGAAAATAGATAGCAACGCAACTACCACGTTCAGGGCCCAGAATGGTAGTAAGGACATCGTTAAAATAGTCCATGTGACATCAGTGGTTCAACGTTAATTTTATGAAGCTGCGAGAATACTTTTTGTGCACAAAGAAAAAAATTATGACTTTATTCAACAATTTCCTCTCTTCCATGTAAGACTTTGACACGTGTTCACAAGAGTATCACTACGCATGCGTATGGTGATGACGATGCGCAGCACGCAAGAGAAAAACTGCTGGATAAAGTCATTGTATTTTGTGTTCTTTGTGCACAAAAAGTATTCTCATAGCTTCATAAACTTACGGTTGAACCACTGATGTCACATGGACTATTCTAACGATGTCCTTACTACGTTTCTGGGCCTTGAACGTGGTATTTGCGTTGCTGTCTATGCAAGGTCAGAAAGCTCTTGGATTTCATCAAAAATATCTTAATTTGTGTTATGAAGATGAACAAAGGTCTTAGGGGATTGGAACGACATGAGGGTGAGTAATTAATGACAGAATTTTCATTTTTGGGTGAACTATCAGTTTAAGAGTGTTGACGACCATACGCTAGTTTGTGTGACCATCTGATAGCTGGTCTTTATGTGGTCTACCAGCTTGGACCACATAAAGACCAGCTAAAAGCCATTTTGGACCACATAAAATGCTGGCCAATCAGCATGGTCTTTCTGGTGAAAGCTGCTTATGTTTTTAGTATAAGCTAGTTAACGTCCGCACAAAGTGAAGATTCACCATTTTCAAATTCATGTATTTTCTAAATGCATGTTATTGATCTTATTGTGAACTAAGTATCCATGTATATATTTCATTAAGAAAAAAAAATCATATCTTAATCATCTCGTGGAACAGCAGACTTCTCTCTTGTGACATATGTTAGACTTTTCCAATCATTTTGTCCATGTAAACCCTGCCCCTTTCTTGTAATTGATTGCAAACTCACATTCAGATCTGCCTCCATTTAATGAACAATCATTGGACAAAACCAAGTCCCTGCCCAATTAGTTATTTTTTGATAATTTGTTTCACTCAGATGTATGTCACAATTGGAAGAAAATACCTGTTGGGTACTTAATTTTCATTGTGACTTTAAGAAGCCTCAGTGAAGCACCAGCATCCAAAACCCTACATACGCAGGTCTTTTCAACAAGCATGAGTAAGTTTATGATTATGAGAAAGAGACAGAGAGGATTGGAAAATGAGGATGGAGGAAACTAAAGTGATGAACTCTGACAATCTCCATTAAATCAAAGTTAGATAGGACGCCTTCTGAATGCATCATTGCTTTACCAGACTCTGAAAGCAATGGAGGCAGAAAGGCTTTCTAGTCCTGGTTTATTGCATTAAGTAATTCAGAGCACATAAACTTCCCTCTCTCTTTCCCCTCTTCCCCGTAGACAGATGAGAGCTTTCTCAAAGCACTGTTTGTTCCCGAACAGGCCCACTCCCCCTCAGCCTACTGTCATGCGGCTTCACTTGTTCACTTCTTCTCTCTTCTCTTGTTTTTGATATTCCTCTGCCATCACAAGAGTCATCTAAATGCTCCAAATTCTGTGTTCTTCAAAGAGAGTCCCTCCTTTCATGAGCCTCGCTAAACGTGTGCTCCACAGATCTCAACTCACTCCAGTGTGCCTCTGACAAAGACAGACTGATGAGCCGCCACACACAGAAACAGAGAATCCTGCCACCACAATAACATTCATTGAGAATTAACGCTTTCTGGCTGATATTCAATTTCAATGCATCATACTCATGCAAAATGCTAATAACCACGTGCCCTAATCAGTGCCATAATTATTGAGAACAATAAACACAATTCCTTTTCATACTGGTAATTAATTGTCTATTTTTAGAGTGATTGGTCTCTCAGAAGTAACAGAATGATTTCCTGTGTATTGTGCTTTCTGCACGTAGTGACTCACAGCGCTCAAAGACTCCATACGGGTTGCCCACGGATGCACAAAAACTGCAATTACCCCTGATTGGGCCGACTACGCACCCATCAATGTCAAAGCCTCCCGCTCTACTATATTGACAGCACCGCACAGGAGAAACAACAGCAGCCGATCATCAGACCCAGAGGAGATCCTACAACACTCAACGGCCTACAGACCACGAGAAAGGCACATTACACAAGGAATCTGCTCGAACACATCGAGGGGCTTTCACTTGACTACCATTTTGCTCTCTCTGTTTAGTATAGCATTGGCTACATTTACATGCAAACATGTAATGCATTTAAGTTGGAGCTCACAAAAATAGTTTAATCATCCAGTAATTGTGAAGTGTTCAGTAAGATTTTTTTTCAATAAAAATGAATACTTTTATTCAGCAAGGTAGCATTAAATTGAACAAAAGTGACAGTAGATATTTGTAAAAGATTTCTATTTCAAATATTTGCGGTCTGTTTGAATTTTCTATTCATCAAAGTCTCAACATTAAGCAGTACAACATTGATAATAAGAAAAAAAAATGTTTCATGCGCAGCAAATCAGCATATTAGAATGATTTCTGAAGGATCATGTGACTGAAGACTGAAGTAATGGCTGCTGAAAATTCAGCTTTGTCATCATAGGAATAAAATACATTTAAAACACATTAAAATAGAAAGCTATTATTTTAAATTGTATTATACTTGGGGTCTGTTGAATGCTTGAATCTGATTAGCTGACGAATCTAAGGTGTGCAGTTATTTTCAGGGAAATGCATGGCGAACGTAGTTCCAGGCAGCTCTCGACTGCATTACAGTTCCATATCACTTCGCCAAATGATTTCAGTTATTTCAAAGGTCCTTACAGCCTAGAATAGCAAAATAACCAAAACCCACAACGTCACTGGCAAAACAAAAATACGGTAAACAATAAAAATGTCAGATTATTTCCTTGTTTTCGCCACAAAACTATTTCTCCTGCTCTCACTTCCTTACAAATGCACACACATACAGTATGGAAACACGTAGCTACTCTGACGATTTTATCAGTACAATAGTTTAGCAACTTAAAAGCTACATGACAATTCTCACAAGAGAGGTAACAACGGCGCTGTACTTGAAGAAAATGTAGCTACTTAAAGTTTAACTAAATAGCAGAAATGCCGCTGACAAACACTTTTGAGAGACGCATAGACTAGACTCAGAGAGGTAATTCACACGCTTTATCTCTCTCTCTCTCTCTAATAACTTAGTTATTAGCTGCATTAGTCCGCTATCAACGGCTCAAGCCTCCGTAGGTCTAAAATGACATCTTGGAATTAGTAACGGAAGCGTTGGATGAGATGCGTAAGAAATTAATCCTACTCACAGTAGTGTTTTAAGGACAAAACCGGACGAATGCCTTGAAATATATCATCTAATCGATGTCTTGATTTGTGGTAACCGTAGTATAAGTGGAATAATGCTTATACGATGCTTTGCGTCGTGGCCGCATCACCACCTCGGGTGTGCATTATTTTTCTAATAATTCAATGTCCCTTCGTCAATTATTCCTTACATAATATTTCATAATATAATGGTTTTTACTGTATTTTTGATCAAATACCTGTAAAAGCAACCTCGGTAAGCACAGAAGACTTCTTATCAGAAGACGACTTAGTTTGGTAACTAACTACTCTTACATGAAGCTCAGACCTTAGTTGAACATAAGGAATTACATCAAAAATAAGGAATTACATCAATTGTTAAAAACAATGTTTCTCAACTCTGGTCCTGGAGGACCCCCAACACTGTACATTTTGTATGTCTTCCTCATTAAACACACGTGACTCAACTCATCAGCTCATCAGAAGAAACTCCAGAACATGAAATATGCACGTCTGACAAAGGAGACATTCAAAATGTGCGATGTTGGGAGTCCTCCAAGACCAGGATTGAGAAACACTTCCTTAAAACATCCTTTCTAAAAATATATCACATACACACAAAAAAAAACACTGAGATGTAACTTGGTCACAGCAAGTAGGATGAACATGCAGTGAAGATCTTTGTTGTAAAAACGGAAACTGTTTGTATAATGTACATTGATACGACCCCCTCCAGAGTAAATGGCATTGTGTACCTACAAGTACATGCAGACAGTGACTCACTCATTCCACATGACTTCATCAACGATGGCCTACCAGGGATGCTGGGAAAAGGCGGATAAAGGGAGTAGGTGGGCGCTGGAAAACAGGCCACTATAGCCGCCCACTGTTACTAAACAGGAAAATGGAAGGACTGAAGCCGTCCTGCTGAAAACAGGTGCGTGTGTTTTGATGTTCCCTGCAGGCTTGGAAATAATTGGAGTGCATCATCTAGAGCACCTCTGAACTTGACCTGTTGAGGTCAAAAGCCACCAAATCTTTCCTCATGGATCTATTATAACTGTGCAGCAATGTAATATTTATGTACATAAATCACTGAGCTTGTGGCTTGTGGTTCATTTCAATGCAGCATATGTGAACATGTGCACTGATTGGCTGCTTATGCATTGACTTAACAAGTGTCTTGTTGGCAAGCAGCTCGGTGTGTGGAGGTTGATATTTATGGGCCCATCTGTGCGGGTGGTCACGGGTACCTAAAAGTCTCTCAATGGAGCTTTTTTCATGAACTGAATCCACTGGTGTGTTAACTATAGAAACATCACACTTCCCCCACTCCTACAAGACATTTACACAAGCATTTCTGGGAGAATACCAGAATATATACTTCTTTGATATTCAAATGCTGGTCAGTGCTATATACTATAACGGTCAATATTCTACATATTCTACATATTCATATATAGATATTTATAAAAATGAATGAATGAATGAATAAATAAGGATAAGAATCCCACATTTTGGTACTATTTTGTAAGTGGTGTACAATATAAAACAGGAATGCACCTATATTTAAAACCTTCCCAATACCAATGGACAGTATTCTAAATCTATTGTATTACAATAAAAGCAAATAAACTAATTAAATAAATATGGTACTGTTTTGCTAGAGGTAAATAATAGGGAGGCACCTATATTCAAAATCTAGCCCATATTGATAAAATAAAAATGAACGAAAATAAACAAAAATGAAAGAAAACAAACAAATAAATGCAAGAATCTCACATTTGATAAAAAAAATTTTGATACTAGAATATAATATGGAATCACCCATATTCAAAATCTAGCCAATAATGATAAAATAAATTGTCAAATTTTGATACAATTGTGTGATACTAGTATATACTATGGAAGCACCTATATTCAAAATCTGGTCAATATTGATCAAATAAAAATGAACTAAAATAAACAAAAATGAATGAAAATAAGCAAATAAATGTAAGAGTGTCAAATTTTTATACGATTTTGTGATACTAGTATATAATATGGAAGCACCTATATTCAAAATCTAAACAATATTGATCAAATAAATAAAAATGAACTAAAATAAACAAAAATGAATGAAAACAAACAAATAAATAAATGTAAGAATCTCACATTTGGATGCAATTTTTTGATACTAGTAAATAATATAGAAGAACCTATATTCAAAATCTAGCCAATATTGATCAAATAAATAAAAATGAACTAAACTTATTAAAAATGATTGAAAACAAACAAAAAAACAAACAAACAAATGTAAGAATCTCACATTTTGATACAATTTTTTTGATACTAGTATATAATACGGATTACGGAAACACCTATATTCAAAATCTAGCAAATACTCATAAATGGCCAAATTACATAAATCCATTCTACTAGAAACTAAACTAAACTAACTAACCAACTAACTAACTAAAATCTCAAATTTTGGTACATTTTCTTAAGTAGTAATAGGGAAGTACTTATATTCAGATTCTGGCTAATACTGATAAATGGCAAATATAAATCTAAATAAATAAATTAATGCAAGAATCTCACATTTTGGTACTATTTTGTTAGTAGTAATTGAGAAGTACCTATATTCAAAATCTAGCCAATACTGAAACTGATATCTAATATTATAATCTATTAAAATAAAATAAAATAAAACAAATAAATAAATAAATTCTCACATATTTGTACTATTTTGTTATAGCTCTAACAGGGGACTAAAGAAAAAGTGTGCTGCAAAAATGCAAACTGTTAGTGTATGTGTTTGTGTGTAAGAAACAGAAGTGTCCGTGTTGTAGCATCTGCTGCAGATGGGGTATAGCACTAGAGTGGGCTTCTGTGACCCCCCACAGCAACTCAAGCAGCCCAGACCACAGTAACAGCACTCCACACACAAACACTGTCCTGCAGATGTGGCTGCACACAACAAAGATGACTGAGGCTGTGAATGTAATTGAGTAGGGTACTACAAGGCCTTCAAGCTTTTGAGCCATCACACAGAAGATCAATGCACCAGTTCAATGCACATCACACACATTCACATCAGCTGCGATATTGTGTTAGCGTCTCTCTTGTTTACTAGCCTCTCTGCATCAAATCAACCGCATATACACAGGGAGAGTTGGATTCCTCAAGCCAGTCAGATTACGCACTTCTCATGAAGACGAACAGCAATGCAGTTTCTCATTCCCAGTCCTGTCATCTCCATCTCCCACTTCCCCTCGTCTCAGTGACTCAGGTATCGTGACTGTGGCTGTTGCTCCAGGGGGGCGGCAGTGTGTTGTGATGGATTGTATAGACACTGGAGTAATGCTGTGCTAGTGAATCACCCGTTCCTGAAACCTCTACTCCACTATAGCGCTGCGACGGCTACACAGCTCACACTAAACCACATTGGTAGGGTATAAAGACTCCCAGGAGAGCCATCTATAAAGGCCTACAGCACACACCCACATGCACATCCAGTTATCCAAGCAGACACACACACACACACATATACTGGGAGGTTTAATCCATGGGGGATATTTAACACACGGAAGCTCAGGCAAAACAAAGAGAGCAGGAGAGGGAAAACAAACAGGAGGGGGAAAACAGGGAAGATAAAACAGCCACGAATCAGTGGGAGATGAGACAAACAAAATTACGGCGCGTGGAGATGCTATAAAAACATCTGAGATTCGAAAAGTAAATAAAAGTAATTCCTACCATAATTTTTCACATGCATGCCATGAACATGCGTTGATTCAATAACCCTGCTGAAAACACCAGTAAACATTAAGCGGTAAACATTAGATACCATAAACTGCAATATAAAAAAAAATCCAATAAACTAAACTGATTTTTTTTTCTTCAAATAAAATCTAAACAAATATAATTGTCTTATACAAGGAATACCTGTATCATATTTTAAGGTTATTCACACTGTTACCATAAAAGCCTACCGTTTTTGTTTGTTGTTGCACTGTGGGATGAGGAACTAAGGAAAAACATTTCACTGTATTACATCACATGTATGTAATATATACAGTATACGACAAATAAAGAAACTTCAACCCTTGATATTACCTTGTTAAATGTAATATATATTTTCTCTGTAAATTAGAAAGAAATTCAATAAATACAAGAACGTCATTTCATGTGAGTGTGTCACATATTAGAAATTTAAAGGTAAAGGTTAAAATGTAAATTAAGACTGTTTTAAGACCAAGTAAGAGGAAAGAAGGAATAAATTGAAAGGAACACAATATGTCAATATGGTCTCTAAATGTAAACGTCTTATATATAAATGCCTGAAAACTTGAAACTACTGCTTTAATTTAAAAATAGCTTATAGCTTGAATAGCTCTGCAACTAAAATGAATAACTTTTACTGTACATTCTGATCAAACCGCAAAAAAGTGATGCTTTCCAGTCTAATGATGTCTAATGATCCTTAAATGAAGATACATGAGAAACAAAAGGACATAAGAAGTCTTGTTTTATGAGAAACTGATCATAATTGAGTTTATGATTAAAATAAGAACTTAAATCAAAAGTGATTTAAGGATAGTAGATATTTGCATTGGAACATTTAATGCCATGACTTTTAAGACTTTCTGCTCCAATGTAAGACCTTTTTAAAGGGGTAGTTCACCCAAAAATGAAAATTCTGTCATTAATTATTCACCCTCATGTCATTCCAAACCTGTAAGGCCTTCAGAAAAAAAAGAAGATATTTTTTATGAAATCCGAGAGCTTTCTGACCTGCATAGACAGCAACGCAACTGACATGTTCAAGGTCCAGAAAGGTAGTAAGGACATCGTTAAAATAGTCCATGTGACATTAGTGGTTCAACCGTAATGTTATGAAGCTATGAGAATACTTTTTTGTGCACAAAGAAAACAAAAAAAACCCCCACGACTTATGACGCATTCCTCTGTAAACAAGGCACAGTGCACATGTGTTTTATGTGTTGTGGTACTCTTGTGAACAAAGTAATTAATTTTTTTTTGCACACAAAAGTATTCTCGTAGCTTCAGAAAATTACAGTTGAACCACTGATGTCACACTATTTTAATGACGTCCTTACTACCTCTCTCGGATTTCATCAAAAATATCTTAATTTGTGTTCCAAAGATGAACGAAGGTTTTACGGGTTTGGAACGACATGAGAGTGAATAATTAATGACAGAATTTTCATTCGTGGGTGAACTATCCCTTTACGGCCTTAATTTGTGGAAAGATGGATTAAGACTTTCTAAGTCATTTTTAAGACCCACAGAAACCCAGAATAATGTCCATGAGAAAGACCAGACCAAAGATTAAGACTAGCATGAGAAACACGCCTTTCCCTTTAAAACGTGGCATAGAGCCAACAGCCCGTGCTGGTTTAGAGAGACCATCAGATGGGCTGTAGAGGTGCTCAGACGGCTGCGCTTCAGGCCACTTCAACAAATCTCCCTCCTAAATTACAGACCTACTCTTATAAGCCATGTTTGATCATCTGGTTCAAAGCAAGGCTTGGCCTCTTGCGCTCCCACCCATTTTACAAGAGTGTGAGAATGTGGTACAGTAGCGAGTGGGATTGAGAGGTCCAAGACAATCCCCATATCCCGGGACATTTGTAATCAAACGCCAAACCGCAAATGAGTTGTAAATCATAACTTCACATAACACATTGCTGCACTGACGGGGCTTCATTTAAAATGGAGGTCCATTAAAATGACTCCCTAATAGCCACTGCATAATTCATCATTTGATTTCAGACACAAGAAAGGTTCATCTCAAAGCCCTTAAGGACAATCTCTCCTGCATTAGCATCTATATTAGCATCCTTATGACGTGGCACCTCTGCAAGCAAACTTAATACTCCCTGGGATCAGAGTGTGCCCGCACTGCGATGCCAGACACCAAAGAGCGCTGCTCCACTTGCCGAATTCTTTGCCTACGGGTGGCATATCAAAGAGGTGTCTGTAAGAGGAGGTTAACTCAGAAATGGACTTCTTACTAGCTAGTGCTTAACCCCAGTAATGAAGCCCCCTCCTCACTGTAGGCACAGGTGGAGTCAGGCCTGTGGCACCTCACTAGAGACAAACCCAGTCAAGACACACTGTACCATCTTCCACAGTGGGATCTGGACTCTGATTTCCCCAGAGGAGCCCGGGGGGACTCTTTGATGACAGTACCTGTTACCTCCTTTTCATTCTCTGGCTCTCTCTCTCTTTTTGTCTTTGATTTATTTTAAAGGCCCAGTGTGACTCCAGGTGATATGCTGCGGATGGAGTGCGATTTGATAATGAGAGCGTGACGTTATGGATTCTCTCTGGATAACACAGTACAGGTGAATAGCCTGAAGCATCTATTCGGGCACAGAATTACCTTCCTCTAACAGACCCTCTGTTCAGAATGAGATATAGTACAGCATGTTATAATCTAATACTGAGCTGGTATTTCAGTAATCCAGCATTTATTTATTTGTGAAACTTAAAACAAGATCAATTTACTTGAGAAGCAAAATTTATATGTTTCCTTTCCTAAATTATCACAAGCTAAACATATAATAATTGAACAGTACATTAAAAGAAGAGAAATACTGCTGACAGAAAATATTAAAACACTGTACATAATAAACACATTTTTTATGTTTTTGATAATGTTTTTGATAATGTAAATGTATCTCACCTTGACAATACCAAGACAAAAAAGGTTAAGAAAAAGATTTCTGTAAAGCATTGTTGGATCCACCAAAATAAATAAATATATATATATATATATATATATATAAACACTGTGCATAATAAACTATTTTTTTTATGTTTTTGATAATGTTTTAATGTTTTTTGATGTTTGCTCTCCAAGGCTTCACTTATTCATTAAAAAATACAGCCAAAACAGTAATATTGTGAAATCCTTCAGAGATCATTCAAATATGCTGATTTTCTGCTTAAGAAACAACTTGTGCTGCTTAATATTTTTGTGAAAACTGACTTTTTTTTTTCAGGATTCTTTGATGAATAGAAATTTGAAAAGAACATTTATGTCAAATAGAAAACTTTACACAATTCTTTATTGTGACTTTTGATCAAATTAATGCATCCTCAAACCTGCAGTTAAAAAAAATAAATTAATGCATCCTCGCTGAATCAATATATAAATGTCTTTCCCAAAAAATCTTTTGGACAGTGGTGTATTTGGTTCATACTCAAACTTTCAAAATGCACATGAATGTATGTCCTATTTTCTGTATACAGTATGCTCTGTACTTGTCCTTCAGGATCAATCAGCCCTGTGACTTCAGAGCACATTTAACTTTACTTTTAGACAAAAAACTCCATCTTTTGTTTCCTTACACATACCCTGAAAAGATTGCGTAACTGCAGCATGAAAAGGCTCTGAATATTTCTTGAACAGTCCAGATGACATTGTAGATAAGTCTTGTGATCTCATTTACCCTTTGTTATATGATCTAGAATAGTTACTCATGGCTTCAGATCTCTATCAAGCCTCTCAATTCTGAAGGCTGAATGAAAATGTCACTGACAAAGACTATGGATCCAGACATCTGATGCCATCACAAACTCTTCATATGGCTTTGTTTGACTATGATGGATGGATCATTGGTTGGGGTGTTAACATTAACCTTTCAATGAATGACAGCATTTCACTTACTGAGCTTCAATGATTATTGAAATCTACCACAAAAATAAAGCAAATGGCTTTACTTTGGAAAATATCCAATCTAGTTGTAATCCCAAGATTGATTTTCAGTGGCTGCATGAAAACGTGTACTGAAAAACAACATCAAGAAACATATTTCTATTGCGGGTAAAAAACAAACATACTGTACAGCGCAACTAGTGTTTTCTGATTCATGAACAAATGATTCATATGAGTCTGTTCTTCTTAAAGAATCAAAAATGCACAGCGCAACGAGTGTACAGTAGTTCAGTTCGCAAACAAACGACTCTTATGAGCGAGTTCTTTTCATGAATAGTTGTACTCACCCTCAGGCAGTGAATGGGTGCCATCAAAATGAGAGTCCAAACAGCTGATAAAAACATCACAATAATCAAAGTAATCCACACAACTTGTTTAAGAAACATATTTAAGAAACAAATCCATTATTAAGGCTTTTTTAAAAATTTAAAAACCTTAGTGAAATAATATTAAAGTTGCTGATTATATCCGCTGCTTCTGACCAAAATACGAGTCCTCTATCCATAATATTGCTTTCTCTGGTGGATCAGGAGAGAAATATACACAGATCAAACACTGTTTCTAAGTTAAGACAGTCCAGAACAGTTCTAACCAAATACGTCAGTGGATTTTGATGTGAGAGGACAACAGGCGATGGACTTTTTCACTGGAGGAAGCACTATTATGGATTATAGACTCGTATTTTAGTCTGAAGCAACTGTTTGGACTCTCATCCTGACGGCACCCATTCACTGCAGAGGATCCATTGGTGAGCAAGTGATGTACAGTATGGTACATTTCTCCAAATCTGTTCCGATGAAGAAACAAATTCATCTACATCTTGAATGGCCTGAGGGTAAACTTTCATTTTTAGGTGAATTATTCTTTTCAAAAAACAACAGCATTGAACGTTTACTTGATTGCATGTGTTAACATCTTGACAAGTTGTATGGTGTGGTTTTATGGCGCAGATGAACTTACAAAAAAAAAAAAAAATCATGACCAAATATTCTGTTGCATAGTTAAGACTCACAGGCACCTATATTCCTATGGGTCATTTTATACAGTAACACACAGTAAAACACAGTATCCACCTTTACTTCTGTCCACCATAGATTTTCATAAATTATGCAAACTGACTCAGAAAAACAGCATTTTTGGTGTAGATGTCAGCTAAAGCACCCTGATCACATATCAGTGGATGCAGGCATCAGGAAGATGGAGCTGCGGTGAGAGAGGGAATGCTGAAGGAAACTCATAATCCCTCTCAGTGTGGTGACAGCAAAAGGTGGTTTGAAGGTTTCTGCTCGGAAAACAAATTGAGTTTGCTGCCGTCTCCCTGAGCCTGTATTTATGAGTCTGTCAAAGACGGCTGCGCTGCACTGGGCTGTCTGTCTGTCTGCGAAGATGTGTGGGCAAAACAGAAATGAGACACCCACACGAACGCAAATATCCACTACAGTGTCTGCTGGCATATACTTGCAGGCACAGCACACTCATAAAATACAACGTGGGCACACTCGGTCCGCTGGGTAAGCGTTCTTCTACACTACATGCTCTCGTAAATAGTCTGGACTGAAAAAAAACACGACAAGAGTGAGGTATTAAATGCATACATCATAGTCGGGTTGCAGCTATTTATCAGTAGCTTGTACTTTGTGATATACACAACCTATGACACAAAAATCTCTGCATCACGTTGAACCAGGACATTTGTCTGGACCTGACTGATCCACTCTGCCGAGCTTTCCATTCAGCTGAACCTGCAGAACAGACAATGGTGGACAAACCCTCATGACAGAATGTCACATAAGCAGCCTGACATTCAAAGGGCCATACAGGAGTATTTGCCCAAGACAAGCACTGTAATTAGGTTAGAGTTGCTCGGCAGCTTTGAAAAACCCCAGCAGTCAATTTTTCTTTCAAAAGCAATGGCTTATGAAGTCAACAAAGCTTTTCTCTGAGGCAGAAAACATGAGCAAGCTATATGATGGCCAATTTCCAAAATAGGTGCCACAAAGATGACCTTCACATGTGAGGTTTTAAGAGTGGGAACCATAGCTCACATTACAACTTCAATTAGATATTGTAATAACTTGAATTATTCATTTTAGTGGCATTTAAGTGTCATCTGAACAATGTAGAGTACTATAGAATCTATAAGGGACTTAATTCACACTACGATATGTAAAATACATACACTTTTAAGCTTGCAGCACATTTAAAAAGACTATCATTCAGACATTCATATATTCCATGCACTTTAAACATCAGGATACACTTTGAATATTCATTTAAATTATTTTCAAAGTGAGGTCCGGGGCCAAAGTTAAAAAGTACTAAAGCTTATTATAAAGTAAAGTAAGTAAAGTAAAGCTTATTATATTCTATTGACAACCAATGCTTTTAACAGGAAAAACAATCTGTATACACTTTATAAATAAAAATAAAATAAAATCAAAAATGAAATTATTTAACCAATATTATTTTAATACTAAAAAAGAAAAAAATTAATGTTTTCCAGTTAACACACTTCTTTGGATCTTAGTACAATGACAAATAAAAAGACAATATATTTAATATTACAAACAGCATGTTGTCTTAACACAATTAATTATTTTTCCTTTATTCGCACAGTATAAATGGCTGTGTATACTGCATAGAAAAATATTTTGAGATATGTATTTTTCTATTGCAAAGCAATCATATTCATGCAAAGTGTAACTGTATTATTGTAAAAATAGAGATATTGCAACGCTATCTCACCATCAGTTCGTACGTATTTTACAAGGTGGCTAATTCGTAAGAATTCATACGACCTCACTTGTACGATTTGTCTAGACCCCAGTGACGGGTATGTTTAGGGGCGGGGTTAGGGCTAGGTTATTCATACGAAATCATATGAATTAGGGAACTTGTAAAATATGTATGATTTAGCAAAAATCATACGAATTCGTACGAGGTCATACAAATTCATATGATTTAGCCACCTCGTAAAATATGTACGAAATGCCATGAGATCGGGTTGGATATTGTGTTTCTGTATAGTGTCAAAGGGCATTTACATTACAAATCTCTCATACAGACCCCGCCATAACCACCTCTAAATCCTAAAAAACCCTGACACAAGCAGTGCACATCTGAAATATGCAAAGACACCCCAGCACACACACACAAAAGGCAGCTCCAGCATTCTGCTGTCAAAGCAGTCATGTGTATCACTGATGCGCCTCTCTTCTAAGCATTTGCATTGAGAGGCAATGTGTGCGTGAACGCCTCGTGCGTGATTTACCTCTCCTCCGGGCATGTCTCAGCTCTGTTGTTACATAACCTTAGCCAAACAGATTTGGGAGTGCCTCACTGAACGCACACGTTTTTTCTCCCATAAAGCCTATTTGAAATTCAGACAAGCCACAGCACAGTCGATAGAAGAGAAGAAAGGCTAAGCCACACTTGAATGCGGCACATCACGCTGGGGTAAGCGTATCCATATAAGCCTGCAATTTCAGCATTTATTCAGAAAATTCCCTAGTGAGGGAAAACCGACTTGAGGTGTAGGAATCACTAGGCCTGGTCAAACACCTGAAGTGTGACCCCTCCTCATCCTGAATCCATAAACTCCTTAAGCCGAACATACAAGATACTGGAAAATTCCATCCAAAATTCCAAAATTCATCCATTTTCCATACTGCTTTGTCCTCTACAGGGTCACGGGGGGCTGGAGCCTATCCCAGAGTTTCCGGAAAGGATAAATGGATGGCCATTTACTGGAAAAATGTAATTTAATTTCTGTTCACTACTTACACAATGACACAATAATAATAAAAAATAGAAATGAAGGCAATGAACCTTACTAATTATTCTTTACTTAATATCTTAAATGATAAATCTGTTAGTTCAAACATTTGCATGCAGTAGATATTATATTTTCAGAATCAGAATCAGAATGAGCTTTATTGGCCAAGTATGTTTACACATATGAGGAATTTGTTATAGTGACAGAAGCTCCACAGTGCAACAGAAAGACAGCAACAGGACAGGACACAGATAATAAAAGAATAATATCCAAATATCCAAATAGGCAATGTACAAAACAGCAGAAACACAATATATAATATAGACAATTATGTATGTACAGGTCTGATATGTGCAAATTTGAAATGAAAAAATTAGATAAATAAAAAAGTGTGGTGAATAAATAATAGAGTTGTGTGTTCCGCGTTTTATCACAATCAAGAGACTGCCTGAGGAAGAAACTGTTCCTGTGCCTGGCCGTTCTGGTGCTCAGAGCTCTGTAGCGTCGACCAGTTCAAAGAGGGACTGTGCTGGATGTGTGGGGTCCAGAGTGATTTTGCCAGCCCTTTTGCTCACTCTGGATGAGTACAGTTCTTGGAGAGTGGGGAGGGTTGTAGCAATGATTCACTCAGCAGTTCGGACAACCCTCTGTAGTCTTCTGAGGTCAGATTTGGTAGCTGAGCTGAACCAGACAGTTATTGACATGCAGATGACAGATTCGATGATGGCGGAGTGGAACTGTTTCAGCAGCTCCTGTGGCAGATTGAACTTCCTCAGCTGATGAAGGAAGTACAACCTCTGCTGGGCCTTTTTAACAATGGAGTCAATGTGAATGTCCCACTTCAGCTCCTGGGAGATGGTGGTGCCCAGGAACCTGAATGACTCCACTGTCGTTGCAATGCTGTTCAAGATAGTGAGTGGGGGGAGTGCAGGGGGGTTTCTCCTGAAGTCCACGATCATCTCCACAGTTTTGAGCGTGTTGAGCTCCAGGTTGTTAAGACTGCACCAGACAGCCAGCTCCTTAACCTCCTGTCTGTAAGCAGACTCGTCACCATCCTGAATGAGGCCGATCAGTGTGGTGTCATCTGCAAACTTCAGGAGCTTGACAGAGGGGTCTTTAGATGTGCAGTCCTTGGTGTACAGGGAGAAGAGCAGTGGGGAGAGAACACAGCCCTGAGGAGCTCCAGTGCTGATCATACGGGTGTTGGATGTGTATTTTCCCAGCCTCACTAGCTGCTGCCTGTCTGTCAGGAAGCTGGTGATCCACTGACAGATGGAGGTGGGCACGGAGAGCTGAGTTAGTTTATTTTGAAGGGTGTCCGTGATGATGGTGTTAAAAGCGGAGCTGAAGTCCACAAACAAGATCCTCACATAAGTCCCTGGTCTGTCCAGATGCTGCAGGATGAAGTGCAGTCCCATATTGGCTGCATCATCCACAGACCTGTTTGCTCTGTAGGAAGACTGCAGGAGGTCCAGTAAGGGACCAGTGATGTCCTTCAGATAAGCCAAAACCAGTCTTTCAAATGATTTCATGGCCACAGACGTTAGAGCCACAGGTCTGTAGTCATTAAGTCCAGTAATTTTGGGTTTCTTTGGGACGGGGATGATGGTGGAGCGTTTGAAGCATGAGGGGACTTCGCATAGCTCCAGTGATCTGTTGAAGATCTGTGTGAAGATGGGGGCCAGCTGGTCAGCACAGGTTTTTAGGCAAGCTGGAGACACCGTCTGGGCCTGGTGCTTTCCTTCTTTTGTTCTTTCTGAAGACCTGGCGCACGTCATCTTCGCTAATGTGGATTGCAGGTGTGGGGGAGAGGGGGGTTGCTGGAGGTGTGAATGGTTGTGTGGAGAGGTGTTCAGGGCGGGTGTGGGTTATTTTTTCAAACCTACAGTAAAAGTCATTCAAATCATCTGCCAGTTGTTGATTCTTGTTTTCTACACTATTTTAAACAAAATTAAAATAAACAAAATTCTCTAAATAAAATTAAAAATAAAACATTATTAAAAAAATCAGTCATTTTAAATTGTACAAGCAAACACAGGCATCACATTATCATGTCCAATATAAAAAAAATTACATTTACCATGTTATTAAATTATTAGTATTTTTAAAGATTTACTGTACTAAGTGAGTGTTAGATGATGGCAAATGTAATCTAAATGTAGCCAAAAATAAAAGAAATTAGCATAAACAATTACATATCCAATATCTGAAGATAACACTGAAAAAATGGACGTTAATATCAGTCGATATGGTACTGAAAGATCATGCATGCCAAATAATCATATTCATGTCTGGCATTTGGCATATCCATTTAATATTAGAATTGATAACACTTAATTTTAAGGTGTCTTTGTTACACGTTACATGTACTTACTATTATAATAACAATTAATTATGCATAATTACATGTAAGTAACCCTAAGCCAAACCCGAATCTTAACCCTAACCATATAGAAAGTACATGTACTTAATTAATATTACTCAGTACTTAAATGTACAGTATAATTACACTGTAACTGTCACGACCTGCTGGTGTGCCCTAATGGCCACCAGAGGTCGCTGTGTTTTGTGTGAGCACATGGCTTGTTGTTTGTGGTTTGTGCCATGTGCTCTTGTTATTGTCTGACCCGCCCTCTCATATCAATTAGTGTTTCAGTTAAATCACCTGTTTGTCTGCTACTCCTGTTAATTTGTTCTTTGTCTCTTTGCGTTTGCAGTCAGTTAAGTTGCTCTGGCTTCGCATAGTGGTGTACGTCGTGTCTGTGTTTCCTGCCTGCCTGCCTGCCTGGTTTTTTCCCTGAGGGAGTTTATGTTCTGTTTTGTTCCTTTGTTATCACAAACCCATCATTCTCCAGCATCTTTCTGAGTCCTCGCTTCATCTCTCACCCTGACAGTACGAAATGAGCCAATTGAGGACCTGGCAGATGGGTACCTTCCTTCTCCATCTCCCACCACCAGGATGTCAGACCCGGGCCTGTTAAGCCCGCATGTGAACTCCTTCTATTTCCGGCCAGCAGGGCTGACGTGGAGAGGCCAGATGCGCCTTTCTTATTGAAGTAGACCATCTGAGTACGATGAGGCTGATCTTAAAGAGGTTCTCAAACACCTGCCTCGACCAGCTCCTCAGCATGCAGAGATGGAGGCTTGGGAATCTGGGCTTCTGGGAATTGCTTGGTTTTACCATATCGTGGGAGTCTGAACTCCCACCCTGAAGCGAAGTCCCACTCCACTGACTGTCCCCCCATTCCATCTGCAGTCATGGAAGCCCCAGCCCTCCAATGATCCGGAACGGGAGGAGGAGGAGGGAGGGACCGCCCAGCACCCTCAGAGGCGGCCAGAGCCGGCGCAGCGCTCTGGTGGCGGCGGCGTCCGCTCACAAGGCCCCGGGCGGCGGCGTCCGCTCACGCTCTTCCCCGAGGCGGGCACCGCTTCACGCTCTTCCTTCGAGCGCTTGCCCTGACGGGGCGCCCCGAGCGCTTGTTCTTGACGGCGCCCCGAGCGCTGGACGGCGCCCCGAGCGCTTCTGCCTTTGACGGCGCCCCCGAGCGCCTTGCCCCCTGACGGCGCCCCCGAGCTTGTCCCGACGGCGCCTCGAGCGCCCTTGCTCTGATGGCGCTTCGATCTCTGTGTTCCCAGGCTCCGCCTGCTCAAGTTCCTTGCCCTGCCTTCGACTTCCAAGCCTTGCCCTGCCGGCACCACCCTTGCTGCCTGGGTCATGCGCCCGTCCCCGCCTTGGCTTCCTGAAGCACTAGAGCCTGCCTGGTCTGTCCCTCCGGCCCCGCCTTGGCTTCCTGAAGCACTAGAGCCTGCCTGGGCTGTCCTCCTGCCCGCCCTGGCTTCCTGAAGCACTAGAGCCTGCCTGGTCTGTCCCCCGGCCCCGCCCCTGGCTTCCTTGGAAGCACTAGAGCCGGCCTGGTTTGTTCCCCCGGATCCGCCCTGGCCTTCTGCTCGGCTCCTGACCGGTCCTCTGCCACTACATGGGCCTGGCCCACCAGCCCTCCCCTGATCCACCTTTGGCCCTCCTCCTCACTGACTTTTGTTTTGTTTTCTTGTGGAGCATCTGGAAGCTGCTCCTTAGGAGGGGGGTACTGTCACACTGCTGGTGCCCTAATGGCCACCAGAGGTCGCTAGAAGTAGGAGCACATGGCTTGTTGTTTGTGGTTTGTTATGTGCTCTTGTTATTGTCTGACCTCACTTCCTCTCAAGTATCAATTAGTGTTTCAGTTAAATACCCAGGCTTGTCTCATTCCTGTTAATTGCTCCCTATAATGTCCTTGTTTGCAGTCTGCTTGCTGTTTCGTCGTGTTGTCAGTGGTGTACGCGTGTCTGTGTTTCCCTGCCTGCCTGCCTGGTTTTTCCCCTCGAGGGAGTTTATGTTCTGTTTTTGTTCCTTTTTGTTATCATTAAAACCCATCATTCTCCAGCACTTGAGTCCTCGCTTTATCCCGCACCGTGACAGTAACAAGGACACCTTAAAATAAAGTGTAAGCTTAGAATTTTCAAAACTAATCATTGTTTGATTGACAGTTTTTGATGAGGATAACCTATAAGATTGTAGACAACTGGCATTAAAGGTATGATACTGTATTTCAAGGACAGTTTCCATTCTTCCAAGTTTCCATTCTGTGAAAATGTTCCGACTTCTTTCACACACAGTGGTATGATGATGATGATACGCTCACAATCGAGATTGATATACTGTAATGTGATGTTGATTAATTTGGAAATATATTCAAGCATACCTAATTCAGAAAGCGCTTCTTTTTTTACTGAAGATCTACATTTACTTAAACAGTTAGTTAACATGCACATTTATATTTGCTGGCTCCTGTCTACAATAATTAAATTTTGAACATGTCAGACTGACATTTCCATTTTCTTCCTGTTTAATCTTAATTCCAGGCTCAATTTGCTGTGTCATAAATTGAAAATACAGCCCTCCACGGGCTGGTTCTAAATTATATCATATTGTATAATATTTCACACTATCCAAAACCCAACGGCTTCATTTACATATAAAATTGCTTTCTGGTCTTTCTGAATGATAGATGACATTTAGGAAAAATGTCATTATGGAGTTAATATACCTTTCTAAATGTGTGCATACACAGTGTGTGAAAATGTGACATTGCACAAAAGTGACTTTGCGGTTATGCGTGTAGGCACATCTGTGGACAACGGTGACCGTGCCAAATCAAACAGCATGCACACCTAGGTCACGGAGAGGATGCGGAAAAGCTGTTCTCAGCAAAATAGTCTTATCCATCCTATCCGTCTATTACATGACAAATCTGCAATGCAGGGTGAGTGAACAAACCCCTCCTCCCTGCTTTTGAATTTGCATCTGATTTGCTAGAAGTACTGCTGGATTTTTTTGGTTTAACATGTGATTGGCGTGTGTCAACTGGCCAAGAAACCGAAGGGTCATTTGTGAAACCAATAATAAAATTGGTTATAGCAACATTCGTCTTTTTATTTAAACTATTTCTGTTTTTTCATGTTGAATCAATATCGGAAAAGTTATTTATATAGAGACTGATGTTGAAAATGTTGCTTACAATAAAACAGTATAAAAATGAGCATCGAAACAATTTTCACTCAGAAACTGCATGTAAATTTCCCAAACACTTACAAAGCAGCAAGACATTGGATTGAACGTGAAAGACTGAAATAGTATTTTTGTGTAAATGTAATCCAGTCATCTTTGTTTTATTTTCAACATTGACCCTTCGCCACACATCATGTTCTCACACAGTGAAAAAAACATCGCAGAGCAAAGAGGAAACTGCCAATGTGCCGACAGATAAGACACAGCAGGTTACTTTTGCTAAGAAACAAAGTCTCAACTTTCAAATTTTGTCATTTTTTAAGAAAATCAAACAATAAATACCATTTTGTGGCTCTTTAATGTGTCGTGACAGATCGCTATAGCACCTAAGTTCAAGCAGCACCTGAACCAATCATCTCTTCCTCTTTACTATCACACAAAATAAACATGAATGAACATCAGAAGGCATCTTCTTTCAACAGCGGAAAGACGTCAATATACTGTTTTTGGAGTTCAAGTCCAACAACTGGTTTATTTGTCAGACAAAATGGCAGATTTGGCATTATGATTGGTCAGATCACCTGTCAATCAAACTCCCAGCAAAGGGTCAACAGAATCAAACCTGAATTTTCCATGAGCACCAAAACTCAGTGCGTTAACCACTAGGCAATAACTCCAATCCAGTCTTTCTAACCTCTAAACCTGCAAGAAAAAAAGCAGTTGCTATAAAAATGATGACCATGATAACCATGTCAGAGCTGTGGTGCAGAGGAGAAATATGGATATGGCTGGATATTGTGGATGACTAGGGTTAAGGGGTTGCATTGAACACCACTGATAGAGAGTCAACAGAGTTGACTGATGAGGCGGTGTTGTAAGACAGAGAACCAGCTTTGTTAATCTCACACGAGTTGAGCCAAACATCACTGACAAAACTAATGACACACCGCGAGGGCTTGCACTGGACCTCAATCAATCAACCATTACTGCTGGATAACAGCTCCAAGCCTGCTCGCATGCATCCCTCATTGATCTCAGTTATGGCCACTGTTCAGCTTCAATTTACAGTGTCATTAAGCTTTCCATTGCTCCACCTCAAAAGGGCTCACAGTGAGACTCTTGCAGGGGATGCAGGACACAGTGCATAGGAGCCAAACTGTATCCATTATCAGGAAATGTATGAATGAGCTTATGTATGCTCATATTTGCAGAATGTAAAAGTGTTATGAAGAGTTATGGAGAGATCTGGCTATTATATGGTTATTGTATACAGATAAAATAGATTATTATCAAAGGGATCCTTTGTGAAAAAGAAGTGTGCTTAGTTGTATTAAATGTGCACTTGTAGTGTACTTGATCTTAAAAGTATGTTTAAAAAAAACTGTACTTGCAAAAAATATTAATGAAATAAAAGGCCGCTTAAGTGTACTTGAAGATGACATGTCACTTAAGGCTACTTAAGTGGGTTAATAAACATGGTCATGATCATCTTTAAATGTACACCTTTAAAAGAGCACTTTGTAATAATAATAATAATAATAATAATAATATTTTATATTTTAATATTTAATCATTTGTCAGGCAATAAAGTAGCACACCTACTTTACATGTGACTTAGTATGTTTGTCAATACATCAATGTACCTGATTATAACTTTAACTGTAGTGTTATTCAATAACATTTAAAGTTAACATATTTTAAATATATTAAATTGCAACTTAATTTAAACAATAATATATTTTCATTTATTTGCTATTAACATGAACTTAAGCCTGTTCTTTAAAGTATATAAATTCTGTAGTAGTTTTTCTTTGTGCGATAAAGTGTACTTCTTTTTCTGTTAAGAGAGTTTATCTAAATATTAGTGCTGTGAAATTGATTAATCACGATTATTTATGTATATATAAATACACACACATACATGTATATATTTATGAAATATATGTAATATATATTTATATTTATGTATAATATCAATCTTACATAAATTTGAATATATATATATATATATATATACACACACACATACATACACACACGTAAATATTTCTTAAATATACATGTATGTGTGTATTATATGTACATAAATATACACAGTACACCCCACATATATTACTGGATGTAAACACAAACTTTTGTTTTGGATGCGATTAATCGTGATTAATCGATTTGCCAGCACTACTAAAAATGTATATTCTGTCATTTACTGACCCTCTTGTTGTTCTAAACCTGTACGACTTTTCAAATTCAGTCTTTCAAGTTCATAAATTAAATTAACCTAAATTTACATCATTTATTGTTCATTATTCAGTTTTCCCATTCCAGTGGACTATTAACTGCTGCGAGTTGACTGAGTCAGTGAGTTGAACTCGAGGACCAGTTCAGTTCAATTTGTGCACAAATTCAGATTGGTTTTGTGAACAGAATCAACTGATTCATTCAAAAGAGCCTGTGCTTTTGCATTCTTTTTGAAGGATTCAGTCCCTGTTCATTTTAAACACATGGAAAAAAGTGACCAGCACAGTCTTCCAAATTTCTCCTTCTGCATTCCACAGAAGAAAGTAAGTTACAGAGGTTTTGAACGACATGAGGGTGAGTAAATAATGACATATTATTTAGAAAACTATCCCTTTAACATCCAGATTTGCACATTAGAACACACATATCGCTTTTCAAGTTGACAGAGCTGATATTCAAATGGCCTGCATGCAAAGGATTTAGAGAGTGATGGAAATGAATTTTGATTCATAATCCTTATGGCTCTCAAGGGACCCGCGTTGACACTGCGCAGCTCCCTAAAAGCGAGCTCCCTAATTGAGGTGGCAAGCACGACCAGCTTGATTGGTTCCTTAAGCCCTCAGAGGAGAGGTGGGGGGAGGATATTAGCACTGTTATGGGAATCTCTGCTCGTCAAGTCATCGCTCTGGTTTGGAGGAAAAGTGAGGAAAACTCAGAGCTGATTAGGAGGAAGTGAGCAGAAGTATTTAATTAAAGATGCACACAGCTTATGTCCGGAGAGACACCATTTCCCGTCAGAAGAAGAAGAGTCTGAGTGACAGGAGCACAGGCTAGAGAAAGAGAAAAGAGCATGGGTTATACTGAAATAGGGTTGGGAAACAGGAATATTGTTTAAAACAGGTTCCACTTTTTACATAAATAGTGGTTATGACATTTCATTTAATGGTTCTTGAACATCTGTATTCCTCCACAGATGTGAACCTAACAGTGTTTCCTGTACTGCTATACTGAATCTACAGTATTAGTATTAGGAATTTAAAAATGAAAAATAAAAACTATAATATTAAAAGAGTTAATAATTGTAAATAATTTAAGTGAGTATACTAAAATAAAAAAAAGTATTTTTTTTAAAATTGTTATAGTAGAAAAACTAAGCTTTTCGTTTGTTTGTGTAGTATTTTGTTTAGTTTAGACACAACACGAATAAAGTCGTTATTTTTGTTTTCTTTTCGCACAAAAGGTATTCTCGTAGCTTCAGAATATTACAGTTGAACCACTGATGTCACATGGACTATTTTAACAATGTCTCTGGGCCTTGAACGTGTCAGTTGCATTGCTGTCTATGCAGGTCAGAAAGTTCTCGGATTTCATCAAAGATCTTAATTTGTGTTCAGAAGATGAACAAAGGTCTTACGGGTTTGGAACGACATGAGGGTGAGTAATAATGACAGAATTTTCATTTTTGGGTGAACCATTTTTTATGTCTACTTAAGATTCCTCCACATACGAATGAAAACAGCATAACCTTTAATACCTATATCTAAAGTAGACCCACTCAAATAGCAACAATTTAATGAGCCTCTAATCAAAGTAACCATGAAATTGCCAATGCATGGAAGAACATGCCGGCCAAATTTCACCATTTTAGATTTCCATAACTTGAACCCTTGACAAAAAAAAAATAAAACAACAACAACGAGGACCGCTGCAAAAATATAAATCTCCATGATAGAACTCCAGAAAACACTCCGGAAATCTTCCTCTTTTGCAGGCAATGAAAAGAGCAAGTGCACTCTCAAATGTGCTTGAGTATCACCATTAAATGTGTTCATTGTGTTTCTATCTCCTAATGAGAGCCATTTGGAAAGGCGTATTCAGCTAATATCATCCATAACAAGGGTACTGTTTAATTGCACATCTAATGTATCGTTTATTGCTCACGACTATGACAGCAGAATCTGGCACTGTGCGCTTTGGTAGCTCTGTTGTCCCTGCGAGAGAAATCTGTGCTCATTCAAAACCTCCGCCAGGATAAGCCTCCTAAACCCCGGCAAAATGATCTCCCTCCTCTTCCCGAGGGGGAAAGCAAGACAGCTGTATCTCAACAGTGAACAAAGGCAGCAGAGGAACACTGAGGCATCTCGAAAGCTCATGAGGAATCATTTTAAATTGCTATTAACCATTTAGGATTAAATTTTCCTTTAGCATGTTACACTACACATTTGAGGAAAAACAAAAAATGGAAAGACATTTTACTCTGTAAACCACATTAAGTCAAAGTCTGGTTCACTGTTTACTACAGAACAAAATGTGATTTCTTTAGGAAACAACAAGAGTTGCATAAAATAAATATGGGAAACAAATAAGAAGGTATTAAAAACACTGAAATGATAGCATTAAATAATTCCATAAGTGGAAAGTTTAACATTAGGCCTTTTGAGAAATGACAATCATTAATAGTTCATATGTGAACTTTAAAACTGCGTCATGGATTTAATGGGAAACATCTGCAACGACTACAGTATTTAAAATAAAATTGCTTAATTACCTTATTACATACAGTGAACAATTATATTATACAATTATATATATATGAACTTTTATGGTAGGTTTTTCAAGAAAAATAATTTGCTGTCAAAATGTCATATTCAACATTCACTATTTTAAATATTGCTAAATTGTTACATTAGCATTGTGTCATGTGATTTGTGTTGTACGCTGTCCACATATGTTCACTAGCCATTTTTCATGGAAAGACCAAATGAACTTTAACATTATAGCTTAATGAAACATATGATTATGAATTGCAAACATACACAGACAGCAAAATGCCATCCCAGAAAGCCTGAAACGATTTTACAGTGAATTTCTGGCAGCCACAACAGCCATTTTTTTTTTTTTTTACCATACATTTAATAGGATTTTGTTTTACAGTGTGGGCCATTTTAGCTGAAGGCTAGTTGAAGGGGGATCAGAGGCAGACGGGATGGACATGTTCACAGATGGGATTACTGGTGCTACAGCAGAGCCAGTGTTGCCAGTGCCAAGTTTCAGTCAGCAAGACCTCTCTCTAATATTCTCATTTACCACCAGGCCATGACAAGAGGCAGCCTGTACCTCTAATACACCTGATTATCAAAGAGCCACATCTGCGATTTAATAGCAAAATGCCTGCCCAGATGCACAAAATGAGTCTGGTTTAGAAATAAATACATTTGATTTATACCCAACAACATTTACATTTAAAAGCCAGTCATTATACAGGTTTTAAGTTAATTGTGCAGTTGCACTCAGGTTAAATTAGAAAGGCATGTCAGTAATAAATGATTACTGATGAAATACAAATATTTCCTTTGAAATGAAACACATATATTGCTTTATTTATTCATTCATTCGATGTACACTACCATTCAAAAGTTTGGGGTTGGGATTTTTTTTAATATTTTTGAATGAAGTCTTTTATGCTCACCAAGTTTGCGTTTAATTGATAAAACTGACTAAAACAGTAATATTGTTAAACATTATTACAATTTTAAAATGCTGTTTTTATATATTTTAAAATGTAATTTATTCCTGTAACGCAAAGTATTCAGCAGCCATTACTAAAGTTGTCTTCTCTTTTTAGAAATCACGATTTAAATTAATATATATTTTTTCCTGACTTTTGATCAATTTATTACAACCTTGCTGAAGAAAAGTATTAATTTCTTTCAGGAAGAAAAAAAAAATAATGGTCCAAAACTTTTGAACTGTAATGTATACTGATCATTATAATGCTGGCTAATGAATGTCATATACCAACCATATATTCCATAGCCTAAAAGACCAAAAATGTTGTATAATGTAATAAAAGCTTTCATACATAGGAGTTTATTCAATTACAGGCACTTTGGGCCAAAAGATTCTTTGAATTTCTCATAAAAATAATTATATAAATACTTTTCACACAATACATATCAAAATTGCGTATTTGTTTAAATCATCATAGTTTTAAATAGTCATAATTAATATTTTTATGATGGATTTTCATAGTTTATGACAAAGTCTGGATCTGTGACAAGGATAAATCAATGAAATCTGTACATGAAATGACTTTGACAAATAGAAAAGAATATAAATGATGAAAGCATGGCAAAGCATTTTCTTGACAGTTTTAATGTAATGACATAAGAAAAACATTTAAAGTTATCATTATATTATATCATATTATATTTAGTGCTGTCAAACGATTAATCGTGATTAATCAAATACAAAATAAAAGTTTTTGTTTACATAATATATGTATGGGTACTGTGTATATTTATGTATATATAAATACACACATGCATGTATACATTTAAGAAAAATAAGTTATATTTATATATTAAATATGTATATATAATATAAATTATATGAATATAAATATATACACGTAAGTACATGTAAATATTTTCAAAATACTGTGTGTGTATTTACATATACATAATAAATATACACAGTACACACACACATATATTATGTAAACAAAAACTTTTATTTTTGATTAGATTAATCACAATTAATTGTTTGACAGCACTAATTATATTATATTACTATTATTATATTATAATTCATACAAATTAACCCCAGAAAAGAAAAAGAGCCTAAGTTCGCAAGTAACGCAAATAACGCAAGTAACGCAAATACCAAGCCTACTATAAGGCAACTACAGTGTTGATGACTTATGTCTTATATGTTTTAAAGTTGTTTACACCATCATATGAATCTGCTGTACAAATAAAAGTGATGATATATGTCATTAACTCACATTTCCATGCTGCATGTGTCACAGGTTTTGTGGTTTTGAGCCTGTTTTTGAACTCAACAGATCCTCACAATGACGTACTCAGATGACATCAGTGGCTCCGTCTCATTATTCAGTGCTCCTGCCTCCACTATGAGCTCACTGTCGCTGTCACAGGTCAGCAACACATGACGAGAGGCTTGTGAAGCACGCACATCTCTCCCGAGGGGGGCATAAGATGGCCCAGAGTGTTGACAAAGCTTGAATATTTCATGCATCCTCTTAGATGAGCGGCAAAAAAACGAAAAGAGCACATACAGCACACCTGCTATCCATCAAAAGACACGAATAATACACAAATACACATAGAGACTTGATCATCACGATTTCAGCCAATTAAAAAGAAACCCAATAGGGCTGGAACCATTGTCAGGGGTTTGCTCACCTCTAACACGCACATTAACCGCTGTGTGAAGCTGTGCCTCTGAGCCAGGTGTCAGCTTTCACATGGATAAATCAGGGTGTAATGGAGAGAACTTGTCCCATGCAGCATGTAGAGCGAAAAAAGGATGAGGGCCATGCCCAGGGCAGAAGCCATCCGCAACCATAGATCAAAAGCCTGACTCAAACATGTGCCCTCCATCTTTCACAGAGACCATGAACACAGCCACAAGAGTGCAGAACAAAGCATTGCAGACAGGTTTTTGAACATTTTACCTGACTTGAACCCTAATTATTGGCACAATAGTCCTACATGATGTCCCTGCAGTATACTGGGCAAATACCTAAGACCACATTTACACCTGGTATTAAAGGGATAGATCACCCAAAAATGAAAATTCTGTCAGTAATTACTCACCCTCATGTCGTTCCAAAACCGTAAGACCTTCGTTCATCTTCAGAACACAAATTAAATTTTTTTTTTTTTTGGATGAAATCCGAGAGCTTTCTGAGCCAGCATAGACAACAATGCAACTGACACATTCAAGGCCCAGAAAGGTAGTAAGGACATCATTAAAACAGTCCATGTTACATCAGTGGTTCAACCTTTTATGAAGCTACAAGGATACATTTGTGTGCAAAGAAAACAAAAATAACGACTTTATTCAACAATTCCTCCTCTTCTGTATTAGTCTTCGACACACTTCATAAAATTATGGTCGAACCACAGATGTCACATGGACTATTTTAATGATGTCCGTTATTGTTGTATATGTTGTCTATGGAGGATCAGAAAGCTCTTTCATCAAAAATATCTTAATTTGTATTCCGAAGGTGAACAAAGGTCTTACGGGTTTGGAACAACAAGAGAGTAATTAATGACAGAATTTTCATTTTTGGGTGAACTATCCCTTTAACATCTGTTTTGGACATGCAATGACACTCATCAACATGTAAGGACACCAATTATGTGAAGCCTGCACTTCTGAAGTGCAGCTACTACATGAGCTTGAAAAAAAATTTGCAGTTTGAAACCTTTATTTTAAAGTTTATTGTGTTCTTTTTGTTGTTTAGCAACATGCATTTTCCCCTAAAAATCTAATCATAAGTGGTCATAGAAGACACAAGTGTATGTTAATTGGGGCTGAGTATCAATATAGATTTCCCCAGGCGCCACAGCAAAAATGGCTGCCCACTACTCTGGGTGTGTATCCACTGTGTGTGTGTGTGTGTGTGTGTGTGTGTGTGTGTGCACTTGGATGGTTAAATGCAGAGCACAAATTCCGAGTATGGGTTACCAAACTTGGTCGTAAGTTCACCTTTCACTTTTTTTATCTTCTTTCTATTACAATTCGCAAGCTCTTAATTCAGTTCTGATTAATTTAGGTATATTTCATTAATAACATCCATTGTGCTCACATATGAAAAGTATGTTCTCTCTGGATTAGTGCTGGAAAACATACAGAGCAGTGATTCAGACTGATTCAGATTCACAAAAATAAAAATTTTCTGCAGCTTGAAAACTTTTGAAAGTTTATTTTGTGCTTTTTGCAGTTTATCAACACACTCTCCACTATAAATTTGATCACAAGTGGTCACAGATGCAACTGAGACACACATTAATTAGGTATAATATAATATAATAAAATATAATATAACAATTTAAAAAGGGCATGAAGTTAAAGAAACACCCACATCAGGCTTACTGTAAGGCAACTACAATATATACACAATATATAATTTACTTATGTCCAATATACAGTGTATCTTATGTGTCTTAGCTGTTTACCCTATCATATAAATCTGGTAAAGGAAAAAAAAAATGTATGTCATAAAGTGTAGTATTGTTGCAGCTTTCATGGTTCAATTCAATTCCTTGTCACAAGCTCATGATTTGACTATATTTCATTTCAGTATATTTCAGTTATAATGTCCATTTTACTCATATATGAAAAATAGTTCTCTCTCTATTAATGCTGTAAATCATGATTCAACTGATTAAATCTGGTAACTCATATTTTCTTTTTTTCACATAGACAACAGATTTTAATACAGAATCAGAATGAGCTTTATTGCCAGGTATGTTTACACATACGAGTAATTTGACAGTGACAGGACAAAACACAGATAATAAAAGAATAAAAAATAGAACAAGTAAACAGGGAATAACACTATACAAATTGACAATTGTATGTACAGGTATAAAACAAGCTAATAAAAAACAAAATTACATAGGATGTAATGAGTCATGAGGTGAATTTCAGCATGTCAGAGTATTTCCAAATTAATTCACTTTCTCACAGCCAGAAGATGCCACTCTATCATTCACACACCACGAACATTTTCCCTCCTAATCGACAGTGTAACAAACCATTTGAAGGCTGAATTAATTTGCCTCCTTCACAAAAGAAACATAACCACTTCAGTGGACTTTAAATGTGTTTGACACTCTTCGCCTAAAAAGTCAAGATGTTTCTCAAAATGAGTCGGTGCCACAGTGGAACCACAGTGTTTGTGAATTATGTACTGTAATAGAACTGTCAGTTTACCAGATATCACTTGGATCAGAAAGCTTTGTTATCCAATATAAATCCAACAAGGCTTGTTCTTGTACAGCCAAACTGAAGGTCAGTCTTGCTTAGCAAAATGACCACTATTCTCTAAGTCATCCAGAGATGTCTGGTAAAGGAGTGGCTGCCTATTATTGAAGATTAATATCTCTTCTCAGAGATTGAGATTCAGGCTCCATCTGAAGCAGTTAGTCTGGGAGGGACTTCCTGACAGTCCTTCCATTTGGCATATTACCACAATCAATGGACAATCTGTCAGGCCTTGTATTTTAAACACATAAGGAAGCTGTTTGAATGATTTATTAAAGATGATGTCTGGAGATTAGTATGTAGACTATGTCAGAGCATCCTTTGCCGAATCCATTATGGATGACAGCTAAACTTACATTACTCCCTCGTTCAGTCGTTCAACATTCAATACTTTATTACCATAACAACAATCGCAGATATCTCACCGCTGTAACCCGTAAAATACGATGTATTTCCATATAAAAGGTGACCTTATTACTTGTGTCTTGCCATGTTAATTGCATATCTAGTGTAGAGTAAACTAAAACTAATTAGAATGTCAACAGCATGTTCAATATTGTTCCTGGTGATTAACCTTCTGGTAACCTCTGTGAGTGGAGTCGGGCTAGCTGATGTTTGTGAACGTGGAGGGACTGCAGTTTTCTACCGTTTGCTGAGGTGGGCTAATGGTGACAGCTCTGACAAATGGGGCAATGTGGCAAGACCCACTGAGACTAGTGTACAATACTGCAAACACCAAATAAGTTAGCAACAAACACAACAGCGCTTGAGTTTTCTGTTACAGCAAACAGATGAAGAAAGCACAATCTCGTAGGTAAGCATAAACTATATTAAAAATGTAAAAACAAATGTAGCTCTAAAATCAATTAATTTAGTCTCAAGTGTAGTGTCTTGTTGTGACACACTCATCATAATTAGTATACTGTAGGTTAACCTTATAGTTGCTTATACAGAGATTCGCACGAGAACCGATAAATCTTTACAAGTGTACCAGATTTGAATATAATGCTCAAACTTAGGCTAGAGTTTTCTGTCTATTTTGCAGCCTGACTGCCTCAGTTGCTATTAATTTTGTTCTAAGGAAAAGAACAGATGAGAAGATGACAGAATTGTCATTTTGTGATCTAACCTAATAGAACATTTGGTTCCCGCTGCTGTTTACATGCTGTGCAGCACATTTCAAACATGAGCTTGTTCACATTAAAGTAATCTATTGTCTCTTCCGAGGATGTATTTTGAATCTCAACTGATTCAAACGAAATTCATGGTTAAGTTTAGAAAAAAATTGGACTTCTGAAAGAGGTGCCAATTATTATTGATTTGAAATTGTTTTGTTCTATCTATTTGTCTCATTTGGAGTATGAGTCATATGTTTCCAATAAATTCACTCATGAATATGGGATTGTCAACTGTTAACCTTAAAAAATCATTCCAAGTTTGTGATGAGACGAGATTGAAATATGCAAAATATGATGGTTACGACTTTTATACCCTGCTGAAGAAGCAGATAAACCAACCTAAGGTGGTCAGCTGGTCTCCAAGCCTGGCCAAAACATTCCTTTCTGATGTTTTGGCCGCTTGTCAGCATGTAAGTCTGGGACTAGAGCTGACCGACCAGCCAAACCAAGTAAATACCAGCTTAATAGGATGGTTCACCCAAAATTGAAAATTTGATCTGTCTGAAAATTCTGAAAATTCATTTACTCACCCTCAAGTTAACCATATGCAGGCCAAAAGTAAAGTTCAGCACATTTCTGCACATCTTGTTCATCCATGTGTGTTTGTTTATTAATTATTTTGGCTTTGCTGTCAGCAAGCATGAAGTACTTTTAGCTTCATTTAACACATTTTACCATGGTTAGCTGGTCTCCAAGCCTGCCAACATGTTTCACTCTTATGTTTTTAAATGGGTTTTGGCTACTTGTCAGTATGTCAGTCTAGGAGAAGAGCTGACTGACCAGCCAAACCAAGTAAATACCAGCTTAAAGGGACAGTTCACCCAAAAATTAAAACTGTCACCATTTACTCACCCACAAGTTGTTCCAAACCTGTATGAGTTTCTTTCTTCTGTTGAGCACAAAAGAAGATGTTTTGAAGAATGTTGAGAACCAAACAACATTGGAGCCCACTGACAAAAAACATTTCTCAAGCATATCTTTTTTATGAGAAAACACACAGTTTCGAAACTACACAAGGGTGTGTAAATATTGACAGAATTTTCATATTTGGGTGAACTATTCCTTTAACACAAGTTTGGTCAAGCTTGAGGAACAGTTAGACTACCTTAAACCACCTTAGACCAGGTTGTTCCACCTGGTTTATCTGATATTTTCAGCACAGCAATACTGGCAGCATCTTTTTCGTGCCCTTCTATTAGCCACTGAATATTTTAGCAGACAGTGTGACCAAAGAGTCAACGAATCAATCATTAGGTGACAAAGGCAACTGAATATGTCTTCAGTAGCCTTCATCATTTTGAAATAATTCACCAATTCCCCCTTCCTCAGACTCCCTCCCTCTTTTTCGACCATCTGCAGGTGTTCTCATACTGCTGCTCACAGCTGTCAGCTCTCATGGCCGAAGATGAATGAGGTTTTCACCCATCCCGCTCTCTCTCTCTCTCTCTCTCTCTCTCTCCATCTAAGTCTCATTCCTTCTCCCTCACAAACACTTCGGAGGAAGTATGTGTGTGGGTGACTGTCATTGTGCTGCGGTGGGTATGATTCACAGAGCTCTCCCACATCCCCTGATGCGGTAAAATGATCATAAAAGAGATTTAAAGAAGAGGGCACAGCTCCTCACAGTATGTCTAAGAGAGGATCCATAACCTTCTGGGACACGGTTTATGTCATATACGATTGTGTTTGTTCCTAATGATGATGTCACTTCCATATTTCACCCTAACAGTCACATCCTCTGATCTACATCTTGAGGTCTCTGGCATGTCACAATACTTACTGTGAGGTTTTATCCTCCTCTAAGGAAGCAGACACATACAGTTCAATAGTAAAATAGTTCAGGACTTTCTTGGAGACTGCTGTTTACTTGTGGCCAGACTTTTTTCTCCATTTTCTCCTCTGATTTTAATGGAAAAATCTGCCAAATTGATTTAAACATGGTAAAATGTGTTAAATGAAGCTGAAAGTACTACACGCTTTGACAGCTGAAAGCAAAAGCAAATAAGGCAAAAATATTTAATGAACACACACAATGTGTTCAGATTCTGCATAAATCTGCTGAACTTAACTTTTGGCCTACAAATGGCTAAATGATAACTAGTTGTGGTTATATATTTGTGCCATCTTGCCATTTTATGATCGTGTTCCTCTCTCTTTGTCATTGTCATAATCCGTTAAAAACCTTTCAAAGGGATAGTTCATCCAAAAATTCTGACAACATTTACTCACGAATCATGATTATGTCATTCCAAATCTGACTTTTTTTTTTCTCTGTGGAACATAAAATACAATTTTTTGACAATTCATGAAACAATGAAAGTCAATGGTTACCAATGTCATTTGGTTCCTAACATTGTGAAATATATAGTTTGAATGACTTGCTAGTGAGCAAATGATGACAGAAATTCACCCATTTTTCGGTGAATAGTCCCTTTATCTTAAAATTTTGATTCGGATTCAGAAGTTGTCAACTAGCCAAATACACAACATTTTGAGTTCAGTAGAAGTGTGTTCAGTTGAAAAAAAAGAAAGAAATTAATTCTTTTAGTCAACAAGAATGCATTAAATAGATCAAAAGTAACAGTAAAGACACGTACAATGTTACAAAGATTTCTATATAAAGTAATTTTTTTTTTTTTTACTTCCTATTCATCAACAAGAATCCTGGAAAAAAATGCATCATAGTTGCCATAAAAATATTAAGCAGCACAACTGTTTTCAAACGTTTCTTGAGCAGAAAATCAGCATATTAGAATATTTTCTGAAGAAATCATGTGCCACTTAAGACGGGAGTAATGATGCTGAAAATTCAGCTTTACCATCACAGGAATAAATTACGTCCTAAAATATATTCAAACAGAAAACAGTTATTTTAATTTGTAATAATATTTCCCAATTTTACAGTTTTTACTGTATTTCTGAACAAATAAATGCAGCCTCAGTGAGCATAAGAGGCTTCATTCAAAGCACATTAAAAAAATCGTACCGACTTAACTTTTGAATGATAGCGTACATACTCACAAACACATTTACAAACACCAACATCATGAATAGGGTCTATATATAACATACAGACAGCCCGCAAGCAGTTTATCAGTGACAGTGCCCATCACTCCCATTCATCTCCTAAACAGAATGCAGCCGACATGACAGCCAGCAGAGGCTCCATTTGCTGACAGCTCTGACCTTCTTCGATTAGACATTTCTATTTTCCTTCCATCCCTCTCTCTCTCTTTTTCTCTGAGGGGGTCAGTCCCTGGGTATAATACGCAGTGTTGACAGTGAAGTATGACAGTTAAGAGTTCGACCTTGGGCTGCCGTTTGCAGCCGCAGTCGCACACACTGGAAGTGGCCGATGTGCTGATGACCTTGCTATCATATTTCAAACCTCCAGCGCTCTGCAGATGAGCATGTGCGAAGACTTCATTTCCAGAGGACAGACTCTATTTTTTTGTGTCAGTGGACATGCATCCCATATGACATGGCGCTAACGTGAGAGAACATTTACCGGAACAGACAGTGTGTGGAACTTCTGGACCCTTTTATCCAACTTCAGAACTGTCACAACACAGCTAATGATCTGGGATTTCTGGCAGACTACAGACACTTGAGCTTTGGTCCCTGTGTGCTATCTTTATCTCCACTGAGAGAATGTGTACAAGCATACATAAGGGAAAATGTAACGCATTTTATCTTGTAGATTAGCCTACAGCTTCTGCTAAAAAATCTCAGCATAGAAAACAAATGGCCTAACAAAACTAACACTGCAACAACAATAAATTCATCTGCAATCCAAACTACTTTTTCTATGGAGTAGTTGGTTAGCTAGCTAACATCTTTAACTACAATGTAAGTCTTCTACTATTTTAAGTTTTCTCTCATCGCATTCTTTGTTCTTCTAAAGTAACTTTTCTAACATGAATTGATATAAAAAGACCACAAAGTGATATAAAAGATGCATAGAAGCACTAAAATGTTATGGAACGCAGTAAAATATATAGTTTAGCAGTCATTATAAAAATATTTGTTTGCTCAAACTGTGTTTAACCAATCAGAATTTAGTTGGGGTGTGATTAAAATATTGTCTGATAATGAAAAATAATTATTTTCATGTTATGGCTATAGGGCTTATTTTAGGCACAATTATTTTGGTCAATATTTTGATCAAGATTATTCAAAACCATCACTCACTGACTTTGGAAACATCACAAATTTATAGAATAAAAAATTAAATAAACTGAAAAACAAATTTTTAGAAATGTAAAAAATAAAAAAATAAACAAATAAAATAAATATATAAAATATATAAATAAAAATAATAAATAAAAATAAATTATCAGAATAAATAAGATCATCTATGTTGTACTGCACTCCCACAGTACACTACAAAATTGACTTAACTTATTTTAGTATAGTTTAATTTTTATTTATTATTTTTATACTGTATACTGAATTAACAATTTGCAGTTTTTTGGGGCATTTAAAGTATAAAAAGTATAAAAATGTATTTGTTTTTTATTCTAGACAAAGCATTAGTTTATTCATTTAATCTAAAATAATAATTTTAGGTAATTACAAAATTGTAACTGAAAATAGAATACAAATAGAAATCGCCCAGTCCTAGCTATGGCCAATAAACCGATAAATGGTTGACATTAAATTCTGTACTACTTCCTCTCAATAAATTAAAATTGTTTTAAATGTTACTTTAGCCACCATAACATTAAAATTTACAGTATAAAATTATATATTATATATTCATTTTGAGATTTGCTAGAGATTACATTTAACAGTGTTACTAAATTATTAGTGTTATTAAACAATAATTTGTTAAGTTTTAAGAACAAAAGTGAGTGTTAGATGATGCAAATGTGATCTAAATGTTAAGGCTGATTTATCCAACATACACTGATAAAATAACTTTTTTTAAAATAGTTTTTTTATCTGATAACCGAAGTGGTACCTATACAGTATATACAGTCAGGTCCATATATATATTTGGACACTGCCACAATTTTTATAATTTCGGCTCTGTATGCCACCAGAATTGAATTAAAATAAAACAAACAAGATGAATTTGAAGGGCATACTTTAAGCATTAATTCAAGGGGTTGAACAAAAATATAACATAAAATGCTTAGGAATTACAACCATTTTTATACACAGTCCCCCCCATTTTCAGGGGCTCAAATGTAATTGGACAGATAAATCTAATCATAAATAAAATGTTCATTTTAAATATTTTGTAGAGAATCCTTTGCAGGTAATGACTGCCTTAAGTCTGGAACTCATGGACATAACCAGAGACTGGGTTTCCTCCTTTGTGATGCTTTGCCAGGCCTTTACTGCAGCTGACTTCAGTTGTTTGTTTGTGGGTCTTTCTGCCTTTAGTTTTGTCTTCAGCAAGTGAAATGCATGCTCAGTCGGGTTGAATTCAAGAGACTGACTTGGCCACTGCAGAATATTCCACTTTTTTACCTTCAAAAACTCCTGGGTTGCTTTTGCTGTATATTTTTGTTCATCATCCATTTGTACTATGAAGCGCCGCTCAATCAACTTTGCTCCATTTGACTGAATCTGAGCAGAGACTATATCCCATTCCCTATACACTTCAGAATTCTTCCAGCTGCTTCTGTCCTCTGTCACATCATCACTAAACACCAGTAACCCAGAGCCACTGGAAGCCATGCACGCTCATGCCATCACACTGCTCCACCACGTTTCATCATCTATGCTGTATGCTTTGGATCATGAGCTGTTCCAAGCCTTCTCCATACTTTTTTTCTTCCCGTCATTCTGGTACAGGTTGATCTTAATTTCAGCCATCCAAAGAATGCTTTCCCAGAAGTGGTCTGGCTTTTTTTAGATGTTTTTTGGCAAAGTCTAACCTGGCCTTGTTTGCACCTTGTGGTGAACCCTCTGTATTTGCTCTGGTGAGGTCTTCTCTTGATTGTAGACTTTGACAGTGAGACGCCTACCTCCTGGAGAGTGTTCTTCTCTTGGCTGGATGTTGTGAAATGGTTTTTCTTTACATGGAGAGGATCATCCAATCATCCACCACTGTTGTCCTCTGTGAATGTCCAGGCCTTTTTATGTTGCTGAGCTCACCAGTGTGTTCTTTTTTTCTCTCAGAATGTACCAAACTGTTGATTTGGCCACTCCTAATGTTCCTGCTATCTCTCTGATGGATTTCTTTTGTTTTTGAAGCCTAACAATTGTCTGTTTCACTTGCATGCAGAGCTCCTTTGACCGCATGATGTGGGTTCAGAGCAACAGCTTCCAAATACAAATGGCACATTTAGAATCAGCTCCAGACCTCTTACCTGCTTAACTGATGTAGAAAAAATGAAGAAATAGCCCACAGCTGTCCATGAAACAGCTTTTGAGTCAAATGTCCAATTACTTATGAACCCTTGAAAAAGGGAGATGTACATATAAAAGAGCTGTAATTCCTTAACCGTTCCTCCAATTTTGATGAGAATACCCTTAAATGAAAGCTCAAATGAAAGAGTGTGCACTTTAAGCCCATATTCATTATATAACAGTAACTTGAATATGTTTTGGTCAACATCTAAAATAATAAAAAATCGTGCCTGTGTCCAAATATATATGGACCTGACTGTATTTTGCATCTTTAGAATCAAGCACTTCAGAGAGCAGAATAAAAAAATAAAAAAAACTTTTCAGCATCAGTAGTAGGTCAATGTTATTTTTCCTTTTTCATATTTTTCTTCCTTTGCTTTCACTGTTATTTCTTTCCCAGAAAGGTGATTGTAGTGAAGGAGAGACAGCCTGTAATTAGTCTTCATGTGAACTGTGAGTGGCCCTCCCATCGGGGGCTGTCGGCCCAAAAAGAGCGGAGGGGCTGCAAGAAGACCTTCTGAGTGACAGGCAGGTCAGCCAACCCCAGAAACACATTCTTCTTACAGACCTATTAATGAGGCTTTTCGATTCATCACAGGGTCAACAGACACCTCTCCAGGGGCTGAGAAGGGATGAGACCCTCTATTCACGAGGCCAAGAGAACAGTATTGATTAAACAAAGCAACAGAGTTGCTAACATAATGCTGGGGGAATTATTACATCATCCAGGGGTTACAAAGGTCTGTCAGACTATTTATACAGTTGCATTAAGAGTTATTCTAGTAAATAAATCATCTTTATATAACTTGGCCAAAATTTTTGCTCCATGTTTCCAAGAAATCTTTGTTTTTGTTTTTTCCTTGAAATGTACACTAAGTAGTTCAAAAGACCACAGAAGTCAGGGATACGCCTCAAATAGGTATACATCCCACTGTGAGAAAGCATCAGCACACATAATCAATTCCCCATCCCTCCCTGCCCCTTTCCCCGTATCTCAGTCTCTCAGAGGCTGGCTCACATACTCAATTAAGAAGATTAACATCAAGCAAGAGGGGAAGTGTGTGTTGAGTCTCACTGACTGGCTGAGAAGAGAAAGGGAGGAAGGAGCCAGGCCATCCACTCCGGAGGAAATCAATGCAGAAACACACCCCGAGCCACAGACAGTGCAGGGCGATACCTATCGGCCGATGTGACGGCCACGCATTACAATACGATAACGATAACACTAATCTTTCCCAGCAAACTGTTGCAAGTGGATGCTTTTGGAGAAAAAGACACCCATGTCGGAAAGGAAATAAGTGTGTTCCAGAACATTCGGAGAAAAGAAAATAAAGATGTCATATAAGATGCATGGCCATTCGCAATGCATTTCCAGAAGGAATACTCTGGTAATCATATAGATGGTTTCATTGGGCTCATGTACCTGGCCCTAAGTTAACTTCCGGTCTGTGTTTGTTTATCGGTCTGGCTAGTGGCGCCGGCTACAAACGCAGTTAAAGTTAAAGCGATGAGTAATGAAGTTGGGCTCAGGTTGTTGTGCTGTGGGATGTGTTTCCTATACATTTATTTATTTGTGGCAACCCGACACGATATCAAAACCGACCGATTATCCAAAAGGCTTAGTTGAATAAACATGAACACGTACCGCACGTTTAAAAATCAAAACGAGGCTCGGGGGGTTTTATATCACTGTATTTCTGAAGGAGGACTGTCTTTAGAAAATTTTCAATGTCATTTTCATTTCATCTCGCATGTTATATACCTGATAAAGCAGCGTTTGTAAGCTCAGCGCTGCTTTGTGTACAGCCATTACCGTGGAAAACTCTATTTCTCCTGCTTTAAAGCACCTCCTGCTGGCAGGGAATGAATTTGCATTTTCAACAAACCCTTCTGATTTACGCAGCAACTTTTGCTTGTTATCAAAAAATAATCTACTCTAGAGGGACTTGGCTGTTGTTATTGATTCTATTTGGAAGTCTACCGGAAGTTATGTTAGGGCCACAAATATTTGATCAAAGTTTGTAACAGTAATGCACCATATACACTACCAGTCAAAAGTTATTGAGCAGTAAGATTTTTAATGTTTTTTAATGTCTCTTCTGCTCACTAAGCCTGCATTTATTTGATCCAAAGTATAGCAAAAACAGTCAAATTTTGAAATATTTTAACCATTTGAAATAACTTTTCTATTTGAATATATTTTAAAATGGAATTTATTCCTGTGATCAAAGCTAAATTTTCAGCATCATTAAGAAATCATTTCAGAAATCATTCGAATATGCTGATTTGCTGTTCAAGAAACATTCTATTATTATTATTATTATTATCAATATTTAAAACAGCTGAGTAGATTTTTTTCAGGATTCTTTGATGAATAATATCCAAAGATCAGCATTTATCTGAAATAAAAAGCTTTTGTGACATTATACACTATACCATTCAAAAGTTTGGAGTCAGTATCATTTTTTTTTTGGGAAAGAAATGATAGAAATTAATACTTTTATTTAGCAAGGATGCTTTAAAGTGACCAAAAGTGATTATAAAGACATTTATAATGTAACAAAAGATTTCTATTTCAGATAAATGTTGTTCTTCTGAACTTTCTATTCATCAAAGAAACCTGAAAAAATTCTACTCAGCTGTTTTCAACATAGGAATAATAAATGTTTTTTGAGCAGTAAATCAGAATATTAGAATGATTTCTGAAGGATCATGTGACTGGAGTAATGATGCTAAAAATTGAGCTTTGAAATCATAGGAATAAATTACATTTTAAAATATATTCAAATAGAAAACAGTTATTTTAAATAGTAAAAATATTTCAAAATTGTACTGTTTTTGCGGTACTCAGGATCAAATAAATGCAGGCTTGGTGAGCAGAAGAGACTTCTTTAAAAAAAACATAAAAAAATCTTATTGTTCAAAAACTTTTGACTGGTCGTGTGGTTAAAGTCAACGTTTTTTCCCCTGCCCCCACAAGTACCAAGAGAACAAAAAAACAAAAGACAGTTATCAAAAAGGTTGCTGAACACTCCCCCCATATGCCATTGGTTGAACAAACAAATAGTCCCGCCCCAAACTCTCACCATTGGTTGAGTCAGTATCACTGTGTTGGTCTGGGGTGTGTTTCCTAAAAGCACTGTTAGCTAACTATAGTCGTTAGTTCCATTGAACTCTACTGGTAATGATGGACATTGCGACCATAGTTGCTTTTGGGAAATGATATTAAAACTCTGGCCAGTGCAATATGCCGATTACTATTTTCATGTAATAGCCCATAGCCGATAAATAGTCTCAGCCTCAGACATCATACCCACGGACCGTTGGCTGAACATCTGATGCATACGGCACACAAATTTGGAAGTCATCATCTGATTGGTTCAAGTCTACAGTATCTCCAGGAGATGTGTGTGTCGCGTTCTTTAACGATCCAGTTCCGATTGCTTTACCTGTCAGTCATATGGCCTCTTGGGCAGGCCTTGGCTATTAAAATTCTACACTATTTTGTCAGATAAATAAAAAATTAAACAGTAAAAATATAAATAATATTTATTAAGCTGGGACAGTAGACAGTTTTTAAATGACAACAGATAAATTAAACTTTTCTTTATAATTGTAATTCAGATTACTTAAAAATAGAAAGAAATGCACTACAATCAGTTACAATGCATCCAGCAAACCTCATGCATCATTATCAGTTTCTAATTCCAACAGCAGGAGTAAACATGCTAAATAAAGTTGGTTTGTTTTTGTTTTGATTTCATCTGTGGTCTTCGCTCCTCTCATACTTGAGGATCAGAGAAGCATGTGTGAGCTGAGAGCAGAGGCTAATTGCAAATCAATAGGCTGCAGTTGTTTCCTACGATTAGAGAGTGAAAAAACAAGCTTTGCGGCTGCACCACGTGGCAGCTGGCATGTGAACGAGCCATAATCATCTCCACCCTTGCTCGTCATGAGCAATTAAGCTTTGGATCATGGAGCGATCCTTATCACCCAAAGACAGACTGGCCCATGAGGCCACAGGAAGCCACACACACACACACACACTTCTATAGGCTCTCAGTAACACTTATGCATTTAAATGAAAAACATAAGATGTGATACTAATGGATAGCTAAAGGGATGATTGGGGGAAAAGAGTATTGCAACCCACATCCATCACACCACATGATCTTCTTTACTTCTATATATACAGTATGTGCCGAGAATATGTTAAAAGGTGCATTTAATCACAAAATCTGTCAGTTTCCATTTCTGCTGCATGAAGATTTAGTACCTACTGCAACTGAAGCACAGAGCTCATATTAAACAGAGGTTGTTAACGTGTAGCTGTCTTCTTATCCATGTTGTTTATGGACGCTTTCATAAATTCACTACAGGAGCTACTATAAAGAACATATCACACTTTACTTGACTGTGTTTCTGCCTTCCTGAATGCAAATCAAAGGCTTCTCTGTCCTTCACTGCCTCACAACCAATGCATTTACACTTAATTACAGTTTTTTTTACAGGACAGAATGGACAGCAGCAGTAATCTCTCTAGCTGTTGTGTAAACAGATACAGTTACACCATGGAGCACAGCATTTGTACAAGAGCTCGAGTTTATAGTTTATGGTATTTTGTAGGGATGTAGTAATAATATATTTTTGGCCAGTATCAATTAACTTAATTATTTTCACATAATTTTTTAAAATGTATACTATTTATATTATTTTGCCTACATAAATCACTATTTAAAAAAAATAGTTAATGAGCTAACTATGAAGAATATAATTTCTAGCATTTATTACCTTTAATGCTAGTTAATGCTCATCAATGCAAGTTAATGAAAATACAACTGTTCATTGTTTGTTCATGTAAGTCTACGTGCACTATTGTTAACCGATACAACTTTTAATTAACAAAAAAAATGTAGAATGTAGAAATGTAGAAATTAACATCAATTAAGATAAATAAATGCTTTAAAAGTATTGTTCATTATTAGTTCATCTTAAATAATAAAGTTAACAAATTAAATCTTATTGTAAAGTATTACCAAAAATTCTACGTGAATTCAGGCATCACAAAATTATAGAGTATGAAAATGGATATTCATTTTGAGGTTTGCTTTCTATTTAACGATGATATTAAATGATTAGTGTTTTTAAAAATTAAACATTCGATGATGGCAAAGGTCATCTGAATGTAAAAACAGCAGAAATGAGCATGTACAATTAAATATGCAATATCGGACCAAACCGATATGCATAAAAACATTTAACATCAAGTGATAACCAATATATGTCACCAATATATTGTGCATCTCTAATAGAATATATGTTGTTATTTTTTAATTAACATATTCATTGTAATTGTTTGAGAATTGCCAAGTAAAATTGTTAAATTCTAGAACTAGAAAATGGTAAATATCGGGTACATCATCCTTATTATCAGTGTTAGACACATCACTGCAGCTGCTGCTCTAATCACAGTAAGCTGACATCAAGCACAATGAAAATCTGCATGGCTTTTACATATTTTATATCAGATATTTGGTCGGTCCCAATCTGTGTCCTCTTTAATGGAGTATGGCATGTTACACAACAAAAAGTATTTGTGTAGTAAATAAAATTTAAAAAATATATATATATCATAAAAAATGCCATAAATTCTATATTGTGTGCCCTCACTGTGCAATATTAAATTATTACACTACCGATACACTACCGTTCAAAAGTCTTCTACCCCCGGTTTCACAGACAAGGCTTAAGCCTAGTCCTAGACTAAAATGTAAGTCTGAGCTGTTTCAACTGAAATAAATTGGCACTGACTGATCTTAAAACATGTCAGTGCCTTTGTTTTGTCTCAAGAAGCACACCAGTAATGCTTTTTTCTAAGGCATATTTATAAAAATTTCTTAAATGTCCTAATTGAACTATGGCCTAATCCTGGTTTAGGCTAAGCCCCGTCTATGAAACCAGGCCCTAATGTTTTTTAAAGATGTGCTCAAGATTATGCTCAACAAGGCTGCATTTATTTGATCAAAAATACAGAAAAAAACAGTAATCTTGCAAAATGTTATTACAATATAAAATAATGGTTTCTATTTTAATACACTTTAAAGTATAATTTATTTCTGTGATGCAAAGCTGACTTTCCATCAACCATTACTCCAGTCTAAAGTGTCACATGATCCTTCAGAAATCATTGTAATATGCTGATTTATTATCAGTGCTGGAAACTGTTGTGCTGCTTAATATTTTTTTGGAACCTGTGATACTTTTTTTCAGGATTCTTTGATGAATAAAAAGTTAAAAAGAAGAGCATTTATTTATAATAGAAATCTTTTCTAACAATATACACTACTGTTCAAAAGTTTGCAGTCAGTAAATTTTTATTCTTTCTTTTTTTGAAAAAAATGAAACCTTTTATTCAGCAAGGATGTGTTAAATTGATAAGAAGTGACAGCAAAGATTTATATTGTTAGAAAGATTTAGATTTTGAATAAATGCTGTTCTTTTTAACTTTTTATTCATCAAAGAATCCTGAAAAAAGTATCACCATTTCCAAAAAAATATTTGGCAGCATTGATAATTCTAATAATAAATCAGCATATTAGAATGATTTCTGAAGGATCATGTGACACTTTAGACTGGAGCAATGGCTGATGGAAATTCAGCTTTGCATCACAGAAATAAATTATACTTTAAAGTATATTAAAATAGAAACCATTATTTTATATTGTAATAACATTTTACAACATAAACAGATTCCCATTTAAATCAACTAAAAATTCTAGCTTTTCTCTGGGAAAAATGACTAATTTCCTCTGCAGAATTTATTTAATGATGAAAGTGAAGCAATTCATTACCAAGGGAATATAGTTCCAGACCAAACAATCAAATAAAGGAAAATCAGCAATGCAATACCGACGGGCTTTCAGGATGTCAGATCTCTCATAATCTGATTGCTGTGGGAGCAATCTAAGATATTTGATGTTGCAGCAAGATCTGACTTACATTCATAACACTGACATTTCATGTAGCCATGTAGATTGTGGGGCATATCGAAAAGCAATTATTTTTAGCACACCACTTAAACGTGAACTAAGCAATAATTTGTTCCATTTTAGGTTTTACAACTAAAGAAACAAAAAGAGAAAAGATGGCAGTATGCATTTCATGTACGTATTGGGGGAATCATGTACCAGCTGACAAACAGTAGTTATAGTAGTATAGTAGTTGCTGACGAACAGCTTTCTCTGAATATTATTCACCTCTTTAGGGAGGAGGAATAATTACCAGAGTTATTTTAATATTATTTATTTATGCTATTATAGTATTTGTTAATATTTTAAATTATGTTTTAAGTTTTCATTTTTATTTTAGTTTAAATTCTGTGCATTCAGATTTTTTATTAGTTTATTTTAAATTTCTATATAGATTTAATTTAAGTTCATTTCAGATTGAGTAATTTTAGTACTCCAACTTAAATTTATTTCAATTAGTTGCAAAGGCAACATTTATACTTTTTCTTGAAGTTTTTCTAACATTTATCTTTTTTTTTTTTTTACATCAGCTTCATTTTCATAATCAACTTTTTTTTTAACAATAACAATATTGTTATGAACCTTGTGCCACGTGAGGGCACTAAGTAATCTGTCAGAAAAGTGCACTTGGCTTATAGTTGTTGTGTTTATCTTCCTTTGTGAAAGAGAGATGCGTTTCCTATCTTATTGTTTTGTCACAATCAGGCCATCTCCATCTCTCATCCTCGTGATCAATCAATGAATATTTCATATGCCATGTGAAGTAACACATTAATTATTGACAGGGTCTGTTGCATAATCTCTCACCCAAAACACAGCATTTTCCACCTGCTTCTTATGCTACACCAACATAAAGTCGGAAATCAACAAGAAAGCTGTCATTCATATAATTTACAGGACTATACTATATTTAGTGATCAAGCAGATTCCATATAATTGTATATTTCAGATTGGCTTGTTTGATATGGCTTGACATTTCCAGTTTAGCCTTACTTTTTTTTTTGATACAGGCTGCATCCAAATGTGTTTTTGATGGACCTACTATACAATCAGCCAGTAAGATTTTTCCACAGACAATCATACAATTTCAACCTAGTGAGAGAGTAGTCTGAGTCTGTTCACACTGGGTATAAAGATAGACTGAGTATATCCTCATTATAAGTGCAGGTTAGACACAAACTGACACATGTTAATCCTCTGATAGCATCAGACCAGCCCCAGGGCAGTATGATTTTTCGGCTCTAGTGCACTTACGCCCCCAAAGCCCATCTTGCCTCTGGGTATTTTGCTCCTCTATTACTGTAGCCATCAGTCAACCTGTTCTAAACCACCTGAACCCATTTCTTCACCCAGCACCACTGGCACATATAGTCAAAAATATACACCTAAACCTCCAACCATGCTAAGTTCTGAAGAAGAAAATATCAGGTTAGTATCATGTCTCATCGAAGATGTAGCCTATGTAACATAACATGTTGTGCGCCACCTGTTTTTCAGAGCAAATCAAACTGTATTCCAATTATCACATTTTAATGTTACAAAAAGCCAAGCTACAATCATACTGTCTAGACCTGTTAGTCAAAAACCACACTGATATGATTTCAACCAGAATAAATTTTTCTGAAACTGAATTTTAGAAAGCTACAATGGAACCACATTTGCTGAATAAGTTCCTCAATGCACAACAAAAAAAATGCAACTTTGCCTCAGAAGATCATGTGATTGGATGATTGGACTAACCAGTGCACTAATCTCATTGCACACCAACTCAAACAGCGTTTTAATAATTCTGAAATACCTGAGGAAAAGTCCATCATCAAAATGAGTTTGTATAATTACCTTCCAAATCCGTCTCACCAATCATGTTACCAAACATCAGGCACCCACCTCCAAATGCAAGACATAGCTGCGTTTGTTATTGCGTGTGCGCACTCTAAGGCGCAAGTCATTTATTATGTAGGAAAAAGAGCCACAGGCTTCCCTGGTTGCAGCAACTTTCATTTTTCTTATTGATACTTGCACCAGTTTCCCAGCAAGTGACGGTTTTGTTCATGGGATGGAAATGGTGCTTAGTCGTAAATGTTTTATGAGATGTTCTAATTCTAAACTCACAACTTTGGATGGAAACAGAGCTATTGTCAGTGCTCTCATGGTACAGTCCATTTCAAACTATAGAGTGATCAACTGGCATGTACTGTGGGCATTTCAAATATAACTCTCACCACCGAATATGTTACAAAAGAAAAACAAAGACTTTTAGTGAATAGCTGTAATAGCAGCTCAAAGGGCTTCTCACCTCCTGGAGGCCCAGCAGATCCATCGGTTGTGAGCTGTGCTGATGAGCACATCATGGGCAACAGAAGAGATGTTTGACTTATGGGGGCAGCTAAGGGAAAAGAAGAATGCTAGAGAGATAGCCCTATCCTGAGGAAAACAAAAAACACAAACACACAATGTTATTTAGATATCTTCTTTGTCATTTAGAGATTTAATGAATATTACATAACATTTTGGCCATGGAGATTTATGGCAAGCCTCTGCCTTGATGCATCTGAGTCATCTGTTTAAATAAGCCTCAATTTATTTTAAGTGATATGAAGTGTTGTTTGACCCATGAAAACAGAAAAAGCAATCATGGCAGTTAAAAGCAATCTAGATTTTCCATGAATCATACTAGACAACCCAATTAATTAGATACTATAAAAAAGATACTTTTTTTATAGGAAACTAGAAGAATATTCTGCAGATACCATTAAATCAGTGGCATGCAGTGGTCTTGTGAAATGCGGAGGCCCCTCTCTGCCTTTGGGTGTTTATTTACATGTTTCTTGTGTAAACACAATGTAAACTTAACTCCATTTGATGTTTTCACAGTTCACTGTTAAATGTATTGAATCAGCAGCATTTAGCTTGTTACAGTATCAACAAGAATCTAATATTACAATATTTTGTACAGGAATGTTTATATCAACATACTGTTTATTACGATTAATTCAAACTCGTCTATGCTTTTTAAAAATGTTAACAATGCTTCGAAAGTATTATCTACAATACTTACTTTATAACCTTTATTTGATGCTATTAATTGCAGTTTTGGATATTATCATCAGTTTACCTTGTTGATCTCTTGATTCACCAATCCTTGTTAAATAACGCAATTATCATAAAGATCAAATAAACGGCGCACCTTTAATCACACAGGTTCATTTCAAATCTGTGACATCCGAGTGTAGGCCTAATTACTCTGTCCATTTCTACCAATTTGAAGCATTCAGACCTTTTTTTCATGATTATTTTCTCTTTTCGGTTTTCAGATAGCTCAGGAATGTTAGAATTACGCGGTGACGCCATTACGAGATGACGTAAATTCCATCGCGCTAAATCGTTTTCTCGAATCAGTTCATTAAAACGAACCACTCGAAAGAATCGGTTCGCGGAAATGAATCGGACTTATCACTCGTTCGCTTCTCTTGACACGGTTATCAGCATATATGACCCTGGACCACCAAACCAGTCATAAGTGTCAATTTTTCGAAATTGAGATTTCTACATCATCTGAAAGCTGAATAAATAACCTTTCCATTGATGTATTGTTTGTTATGATTGGACAATATTTGGCCAAGATACTACTATTTGAAAACCTGGAATCTGAGGGTGCAAAAAAAATTAAAACATTGAGAAAATCACCTTTAAATTTGTCTAAATGAAGTTCTTAGCTATGCATATTACTAATCAAAAATTAATTTTTGATATATTTACGGTAGGAAAGTCACTAAATATCTTCATGGAACATGATCTTTACTTAATATCCTAATGATTTTTAGCATAAAAGAAAAATGGATAATTTTGATCCATACAATGTATTTTTGGCTATTGCTACAAATATACCCCAGCAACTTAAGACTGGTTTTGTGGTCCAAGGTCACATATGGTTATCAGCCTGTCACTTGAGTCAAAAGTACGGTGGCCGAGAGAGCTCAACGCGCTGCAACTTCAGAAAACACATGCAAATAGAAAAAGCTCCAGCAAATCAAGAATCAGTTTCATCAGTTTGACAGCAGGTGCTGCAAATGCTCACAACACAAACAAATAAAGAATTTAATTTGTTTGGTTGTGTTGTGAGTATTTGCAGTGCGTTTCTTTATTTGGTTGTGTTGTGAGCATTTTTCAGCGCATGTGTTGTCAAATTGATGAAGTCGTTTTCTTAATTTGCAGCTGTTTTTTTTCTATTTGCAGTGCATTTCTTTATTTGGTTGTGTTGTGAGCATTTGTAGCGCATGTGTTTTCAAATTGATTAAGTTTTCTTAATTTGCAGGTGTTTTTTCTATTTGCAGTGCATTGAGCTCTCTCGGCCACCATACAAAAGAGATGTTATACTGTAACCAACAGTTGCTGTTAGACAATGTTACATTACAAGTAATCATTTAACATGTTACTTTTTTATAACATGTCTATTTTTATGAGAGCCTTAAAACTGTATTTGCCACGAAAAAAAAAACAAAAAAACTTCAGTATAACAATAAAAATGCAGATTCCAGAGCAGGGGCGCCGCTACGGTTTCTGGGCCCCCTGGACAGCATATCCACTCGGGCCCCCCCTCGGTAAAAATTGCGATCGCATTCCCCCATCAGTGGGCCCCCCTCCATCGTCGGGCCCTTAGAATCGTCCTAACCTCCCCCCCTTACGGCACCCATGTTCCAGAGACTTATCAATCTAAAGAGAGAGATGCAGAGGGTTATCTGTCTTGGCCTGTTGCTTTACCCTAAACCTCCCTGTTTCCTGTCATCTCTATTGAGGGAAGTGTTTTTTGTCCTTCTGTTTTGGCCATCCTGTTTGATTCCCACTCCCAGCAGTTTCAGGGTTCCAGTGCATTGTATTACAAAGAACTGCACAGCTTTGTATTCAAATAAACAAGGATGAGATTAATCAAAATTGGTTGCCTGTTGCTGCTTAAGCTGATTTTACCGGGGGTCTCATCAGGATACAGAGAGCACACGTTTATCACAGTAGGGTACACATGAAGACTCATTGTGCATGAATATGAGGCAGATGTTTATCAATAGTCTCCAAAACTGCACGAGAGAACATCAGTTGATAGTTACTGTGCTGTCATAACGCACTCATTCACACACCTCATATAGTATGACAAGTTAGTATGTGTATTGATAATCAATGCTGCTGCAATGCTGTAATGCAAAATGTGTGAGTTTGCTTACTTTAGAGAGCCTTGGATTGGAGCTGTGTTACACATCAGTCAAAGTCTCATGCTCACCAAAGTGGCAGTAATTTCACCAAAATACAGTAAAAACAGCAATATTGGGAAATATTATCATTTAAAATGTTTTCTATTAAAATCCAGTCATCAGTGTCACATGATCCTTCATAAATCATTCTAATTTGATGATTTGTTGCTCAAAAAATGACCTATACTAACAGTGTTGAAAAGCTATTGCTGCTTAATATTTTTGTGGAAACATTGATACATTATTCATTGAAATTTCTATTCAGCAAAGAATCCTGGAAAAATGCATCCACAAAAATACTGAGCAGCAAAAACATTACTACATTCAACACTGCTAATAATAAGAATCATTACTAATATGTGAGCACCAGTAATAATTGATAATAACCAATCACCAAATCAGCATATTAGATTGATTTCTTAAGGATCATTTGACACTGAAGACTGGAGTAATGATGCTGAAAATTTAGCTTTGCCATTATAAGAATAAATTCGATTTTAAATAGATATTAAATATTATGTTTTTACTTTATTTATAATCAAATAAATGCAATTTTCAACCAGTAGTGTACATAAGTCAAGTGTGATTCAAATAAGAAGACATAAAGATGAATATATAGAGAACATTAATCCCAGCATTAAATATTTTTTTTATGTTAATACAGTTTTTCTTTCATAATGAATGTTTAGAAATTTTTACTGGAAAACAACAAAAATACAAAGAATATACTTTTGCAGTGTATATGTCCTGAGAACTGCAGTGCAAAATCCAGCAAGAACATACTTTATAACAAGATCAAAATTTCCATTCGGTCCACTTGGAATTAGATGTTCTATTTTACATTATTTATTAACGCAGTTTCGCATCTTGTGAAATGAGACGCCACTCATCAAAACGTCTACACACACACAAGTCTCTGTCTGTCTCTCTGCAGTGGGCAGGATCCGTCTCACACTCTGTCATCTGTCCTATGCCGCATCCTGGCATACTCTTCTCACTCCATCCTCAGAGCCGGAGGGGGGAACAGCGGACGTCTCAGCTCAGGCGTATCATGGTTAATGCCACATGTGGTGCTGCGGCAGCCCTTGCAGATTTTGACAAAGAAGAGGGAGAGAGAGAACGAAATGGAGAGAGGATGAGTGCAGGTTTAGTGGAGTCTGGAGAGCTCTGGCATCCCCAGCATGGGCAAGTCTCCCTGTACCTGACAGCTTGCCTACACCGCTTCAACATAACCTTAGCAGCTTTACTGAGATTTGCTCTCCACAGGGTTCAGTTCATTCATACGCCCAAGAATCCAACACCCCTCTTATTCTGCTGTGATGTCAAGAGGTTGGGACAAAGAATTGGCTTGTGGTGAGAGACTCAGGCTTGTTTGGGGTTCTGCCACAAATTCTTAGAAATGCTGTTGAGAGATGGGTGATCCCTCCATCATGCAGACTTAAGACTATTTACTGTCCAGCCTACAAGAGCAGCTCAGATTTCCTAGCCTCAATGTGTGGAGTTTCTATATCAGAGATGCCCAAACCGGGGCCTGTGGGCCAAAGTTGGCATGCCATCTAAATTTTTGTTTTGTTTTCACATTGAAATATTGATGATATAGGTGAATTTCTTTTTTTAACAAGAATTAATTACAATTTTTTCTTGACTTTTTTGCCTATTTGTGTCTAATGGCCAATGCTGAAAATAAGTCAGGAAACTGTGTGATCACAGTTTTGTCCATAGGAAGTTAAAAGAGACAGACTTCCTTTCTCTAAACCAGTGCAATTAATCTAAATCCCCTGTAAAAAGAAAGCAAACAAATGGCACAAGCTGAATAAACAATGCGTTGCCATAAGTGATGAAATCTGTTGTTTAACACCTCTAAGGAAGACTTAGCATGAACCAACTTCTCATCACTTACGAGGTTCACCTTTCCTGCAGGCTGTGCACAAGGAGGCAGCCAGGAGGCCGTGTGAGGAGGAGGCACTGGAGGGCACTGCTGGCATTAGAGAGCCAGGCGCATTCAAGTCTTCAGGGCTCAGTGCCCAAATGCTGCCCCATATTGCTGTCTGGCAGTGGAACGGCGGCAGAAGGCGGCATGTGAAACGCGAGCATGTTTGTCGCCACTCTGCTCCACACAAAGCAGACAGATGTCTTCATTATCGTAAGGAATAATGATGAAGGATCTGGATTATGATCTGGCAAATAAATGGGAAAATACAGATGGATACGAGCAGGAAACTGAAACACACATGCTCTCACACACTTATATTCAATAATGCCATGCTGTTACACCATTGTCCATCTGAAAGGATCTTCACAGTTTTGCACGTTCATGCCTCACTGACTGCAACGGTAATCAAACTAAAAAAAAAATAAAGCTACTGCTGTTTATTTACCTGCATCACAAAGGCAGTGAAACGGAAAAGCAGAACACATTTGATATTAAACAGATTCTCAACGTTGTTTATATGCCCACATAACCCAGCCTTGGAAAAAAGCAACAGACAGCATACAAATCAGAAAGAGAAAATCCTCAACTACAGACTACACTATGATTCATCAAAACATTCAAAATCATTTCTTGTTTACTTAGGCCACGATGCAGAAAAAAATCACCTGGAGGACTTGGGTGGAATTCTTTCAATGGAAATAAAAGACTGCAGACTTTCCCACTAAACTGAAATGAAATGTGTGGCCTGTGAAGTGTACTGTAAAAGCATCAAACAGCAGGGTGAGCACCACTTCCTAGGTCAGTACACTAATGGTCTCCCTCTTTCTCTTGTGCTTCAGTGTTTTGTGACCCTTGTATTTGGGCATCTGACAGCCTTACCAAACTGATGTCCCTTTTTTGAAACTATGCCGTTTTTTAGCATAAATAGTCTGATTAGTGTGTTCACACTGAAAAATACCAGACAATGCATGAACACCGAATTCTTGCTCTCTTTCACTTCTTCTTGCGCTTGATCAAACAAATACACCTTGCCAATTTAAACATTCAAGCACAAAAAGCTGCAAAAGAGCTTAACCCATTAAAACCTGATCACACATCTGTGTGTGTTTACCTTTAAGACTTTTAAGGCGTTTTAGGCCTAAATGGGTTAAGAGACTGTTCACATCTTCTGCATGCTCAAGTTCGTTATTTCAAATGTAGACAAGTATGCTCAAAACAGTGTTTGCGACACTTATGCGGCCTTTTTTTCCAAGTGCGTCTACGCCACAGAAAGCCGCATCTCACAGCCCATGAACAACAAACTGAGTTTTGCGTCTTTTTGTGCTTGAATGGACAAATACATGCAAAATTATGTCGAAATATTGGCAAGTATCCTCAAAAAATCAATAATGCCTCAGGCGAACATAAAGAAATCAGAAATGTGTATTTATATATTGGATCCAGGCATTGTGTCTTAAAGTGACCGCACCTAATTTACTAGCTGCTGTCGGTGTCCTTAAAGTTAATGCAAGAAAAAAAGAGAGAAAATCACTCACTGCTCTTGACTTAATTACATTTGTAATTTTAACAAGAATTAATCTATATTTAATTTATACAGTGAAGACTATGCACTATTTGATTATTCAGTTTCTATACCTGAACACCTACAAACTTGAAAAAACTAAAATCATTGGCTAATTTGTATCTGTGTTCTATTTATTTATTTCTGCTATTTACACAATTTTAAACAGCAAAAGATTGCAAACCACAGCTATGGATCGAATTGCTATTATCAAAAACTCTCCCTATATACATTGAGTCAATTTACTTGGCAGCCATCTTGTCTTTCCCCATTCAAGTCGTGATTACCTATAGAAAACAGTTTAGCATTTCCAATATGGCTGCTGAATGAACTAACTTGGCATGAGATGAGTGAAATGCTAAACAATTTTCTTTGGATAGTTGCTACTTGAATGGGGGAAAAACTCCACAACCATTTGTCAGGATTGTTTCAATAGCATATATATTACAAATCAACAATAAAATCTCAAATGTTGCTTTTTTAGCTAAAAGGCAGGACTTCCATTTCTATTGTCGCCATATTAAGTGTTACAATTTCTCCTCTTTGTTTTTCTATGAGTGGTCTGTCTTCTCATAGACTCTCTGATCTATACACAGCCTTTATTCTAACTGTAGAGAGCATCAGTTTCCACAGTGTAATGTGGAAGTGTGAAAGGAGACCCACAGACTGCAGTGTGGGGAGAGGCCATCTGCTGCTCTGCACCCTGTCTCCATCCTCAATTAAACACTCACCAATACAGGCACATTTACAGATACCCAGTGAAATCTGAAACAACCCTGACCTTAGTCGGGATGCCATTCAGGGCAATTAGCAATGTCAATTAGTCCAATTCCATGTGTTCCCCATGAGTCGACTCAGCTAATAATGAGCCATATCATTTGGCAGGAAAGTGACTTATGCTGAATACCAAAAAGACCTCTGTGACCCTGGATATTCATATTCGACACCAATTATGCCACGAGCCAAAGTGTATCAGAGCACCGGTGCCTCTCACACCCAAAAATATAGTTCCATTAACATCATTTATTCACTGTCATGCTGTTCCAAAACTGCATGGCTTTCTTTTTCTGTGGAGCACAAAACATAAAACTATGCTATTTTGAAAAATGTCTTCAGGTTTTTATTTACTTTGCCTATACAATGAAAGTCAGTAGAGTTCAGAGTGATTTTGGATCCACTGACTTTCAATGTATGAACTAAATATCTTCTTTTGTGTTCTACAGCAGTTTGGCATGACATGAGAATAAATTAATGACAGATTTTTCCTTTTTGGTGAACTATCCATTTAAGGGATATGCAGTGATATGCAGTGTCTATAAATCATTAACTTTAAATGTGAATAGGTGATTGGTGAGCAGAAATGACAGAAAATGTTATAAAAGTACCTCCCTTTGTTTGTGTTTTCAGTTAGTGCTTTCAGCCTTCAGCAGCTTAGCCTGTTAGCTTAGCATAACATAAAGTATTAAGAAAAGCTCTTTTGATTAGCTAGAACAAGACATCATAACACTGTTTTTGATCAGGCAATGAGTAAGGAGGGATGTGATTTTCCTACTCGCAATCAACAGCGATCTGACTGTCTCCAGCAATAAAATCACTGTCGGTGTAAACAGGGCATTACAGTATGTAAGCGAGCGCTTCTCTCTCAAACTTTCGTTCCTTCTTTCTCTACATATGCTGTAAACTAAGATCACAGCAGATGGTGGCAGAGAACTAGACTGACAGCTGGTACATCACATCATATTCTTAAATAACAAATATAATCATGTCTGTACTGAGGAAAATGGAAACTGTGAATACAAAGAACAGAAAGCACCTGTCCATGAGTAAAAAAATGCTTAATCTTGATTCTAATGCAAAGCTCTTTTTTTTTCATCCTGGGGAACAACATGACATGTAATTTATGTCAGTGCCATGCTTGAAATTGTCATTAAACCTGCAAGTCTTAATTTCTTAAAGAATAGGTCTTACGGTCCTTAATTATCCTGAGACAGGGGGAGCTGAATGGGGATCAAAATTCAAACACCTACATGCCAGGTGGAAAACACAAAAGAATGCTTCACATAATAAGCCACCATAAGGAGTTAATTTGGGATTTGGGATGTGAGAAACCCTTAAAATTTGGAGGTTATCACATTAACTGGAAAGATATGAAATGACCCCTCCCCCACCAACAAAAAAGCATGGGTTGACACTGTTTTATAATAACAGGAATGTATTTGCGACTTTTTATTTCACAATTCAAACTTTTTGCCAATTTAAACTCAGATTTCAGACTTTTATCCCTGAATTCTGAGTTTACATTTTGCAATTTTTTTTTTCTTCCTCAGAATAAAAATAAAAAAGGTAATTGGGACTTTTTATTTTACAGTTTTGAATTTTTCTCACTTATATCTCACGATTCCAGCTTTTCTTCTCAGAATATCTTGCAATTCTAACTTTATATCTCACAATTCAATTTACTCAGAATAGTCTGAATTTTGTGAAAAGTCCCAATTACCTTTTTTATCCCACTGCAGAAAAAAGCTTACATAATATACAATGCACGTATTGGGGGGGGGGGGGGATATAAATAAATGAATGATCAGTCTCAAATGAAACAAATGGTTCTTCAAGACCTTTTACAATAATAAACCAAGCAAAATTTCTACTAGATATAGAAATGAATGCATTTGAACTTTAAACGTTGTTTTGAGTGAGCAAACTCACTGAATCCAGACAAATTGTGTTTACTGGCTCAAACAACCACTGAACTGGAACATACAGGAAATGGAATGGCACGACAAACATGCCATAATATTTATGACAATATTTATTATACATTACAAATATTACTACATATTAGAATATGTAATATTTGTTATACATATACATAAATATGTTATGCATATATTTGTTATACATTACATTAATAAATTATATATATCTGCACAAAGCTGTGTACAAATGCTTTGCGCAAACTTTCTCTAAAAACAACATCTGGCATTTGTGCCACACTATCTGTTCACTCATTGTAAATGAAAGTACTCAAAGGTGATCCATGCATTTTCCTGCTAAGATAATCGGATGGTGTCTCAATAATTAAAGAGCCATTAGAGGTGCAACAGTCCTTGCTCTCCTCACAAAATGACACAGTGAAGTAATGATGTAGGTTTTGAAAACAAATCTGTAATATGGTACCTGGTGCGTCAAGGTCTTTATAGTACTATTAATTATGTATTGGCACCACTGAAACATCACCTATCATTTCTGAAGCAGTATGTCAGCCACCGAAGCACTTTTTCTGCTCCACTGCATGTACATTCATATTATGCGATACATACTATTATTTATAAAAGGGAATTGCTGTGTGCTGACTGATATGTAATAATAGCACATATGCATGAGTCAGATGGCTGTGTAAAAATATGAATGGTTATATGGAAGGTGCAAATTGTGGTAAGGATTGCGTATTAACAGCCTGTCAACTAACATACAAAATGAGCACCAGATTATATGGCCTAGTTATGATTATCATAAACTGTCACTGTAATTATGTGTGATGTGCTTGGATAAGTAGGCCTGCCACCAGCCACAGTCAGATGGGCCTGTCTGAATTTAGTTTTTTCCTTTACATGAAATGTATTACTGTACTTTTATGGATATTTTGCCAATTTAAGTGAGTGACGTGACATACGGCCAAGTATGGTGACCCATACTCAGAATTTGTGCTCTGCATTTATCCCATCCAAAGTGCACACACACAGCAGTGAACACACACACACACACCGTGAACACACACCCGGAGCAGTGGGCAGCCATTTATGTTGCGGCACCCGGGGAGCAGTTGGGGGTTCGGCGCCTTGCTCAAGGGCACCTCAGTCGTGGTATTGAGGGTGGAGAGAGCGCTGTACATTCACTCCCCCCCACCTACAATTCCTGCCAGACCTGAGACTCGAACTCGCAACCTTTTGATTACGAGTCCGACTCTCTAACCATTAGGCCACGACTTCCCCATTTAAGGTAGCCTAATGCATATAGATATTTTTTTCATGACCCTAATATCTATCTATCTATCTAAAACATTTTTAATACACAAAACACAACACTGTAAAAAAGAAGATATTTTTAAATTAAAAGAAAATACTGTTTCAGTCTTTGTACTTCAAAATTTCTTGTTTAATTCAGTGTTACTTGCCATTTATTTATTTGTTAATTGGTTGGTTGGCAATTTTGGAATGAAAATGATTTCAGACTAAATACTACACTTTTTTTCAGTTCAGTAATGAATGAACTGTTCACACTGCATTTAGCCCCTGCTGGTACTTTAAATATAAACTACACTATTATGGGGAAAAAGCATCTTTAACCAAATCTCCACTGAAGGCCATTCATAAGTAACCATGTATTCTGACTACACTCATTTTTGCAGCCAATATATCAATCATATGTATTTCATTATATTATAGAGGATGTTTTGGAGGGCAGCTGAGCTACTGCCATTGAGATTAATGAAATGCTAGGATAGCTTTCTCCATGTATTTACGTACCCGACGCCGCTTAAGCGTTGTAACACGACACTCAAAGTTCAAATAATTTCAACTTTGACCCCATTTGTTGCTGACCTTTCAAAGCATAGCCAATGATTACTAGACTATACAAAAGACATATGAAACGTCCTTGCAGTGACTGCTCCCACCTTGCCTTTTAGAGCAAAATGAAACAGAAAATATTTTAAAACTGTCAAAATTCATAAAGAGAATGGTTTATAATTTCTTCTTTTTTCTTTGTGCACATAGTTGTTCATGAACTAATTTAAATTCAATAGAATCCTGCAATAGTTTTGGCTTTTGATACAATGTATCAAAAGCCATCAGCAGGATGTTGTTTCTGCTTTAAGCTCAAATACATGTTTTTTTCTGCTTACTGTGTAGCAACACTTCCTGCTTTCTTGCTATCTAGAAAAATAGTAAGCAGTCTGCTATGCTTTTCATGTGGAAGTCAAAGCAACGCATGGTAACTCTGAAGCCCTGATGCAAGCCATTTGAAAGAGCCTTTAAAGTACATAAAAGTAGTTTAAGCTTAAAATAAACTGTAAATTGTACACATTGACACTTTGAGAAACCTCAGCATGTTTAGGGCATTTTAATTTTCCCTCACTTCCCTGTAATTCACACCAGTGTGATTAGTTATGCAGTGAGAGTTGCCCTCTGTGATTCTGATTCAAAATGGATTTTAAAAAATCATTTCAGTTCTTCATTTTTTTCAATATTAGACATGTACAGTAACCTGTGTTCCCAAAGCAAAAGAGCATTTATGTAGACAGTCCACAGAATCTTCATATATAACAAAAGTTTTTTTGTGTGTGTGTGTGTGTTTTTGAAAGAAGTCTCTTATGCTTACCAAGGCTGAATTTATTTGATCAAAAATACAGTAAAAACAGTAATATTGTACAATATTATAACAATCTTAAAAAACTGTTATTTATATGGATATATTTTAAAATGTAATTTATTCCTGTAATGCAAAGCTGAGTTTTCAGCATCATTACTCCAGTCTTCAGTGTCACATGATCCTTCAGAATTCATTCTGATATGCTGATTTGGTGCTCAAGAAACATTTCTTATTATTATCAATGCTGAAAACAGTTGTGCTGCTTAATATTTTTTATGGAAACCATGACTGCAGGTTTATATATATATATATATATATATACACACATATAAAATCTGCAGATTCATGCAGCCTTATAATATATCCCATATACATATGTATAAATATATATATATATATATATATATATATATATATACATTTTTTAAATGTTTATAATAAAATTATGTATTTAAATATATATTTAAAGAGTTGAAAAATTACAAGCATAAGAAAATAAATATAAAATTAAAACCTGTTTCTTTGAAGATTATCCAGACCACAGAGTGGAAGTCATTATGCCGCACAGTCTCATATACGGTGTCCAGCAGAACCCCTGTGGAGTGCGTCCATCTGTTGCATCCCGCCCTCTCTGGTCTCTCTGGTCCATGCAGTGCTTGCCTCTCCACCTGCACTTCATAAAAACACTCAGTCTGACCTCTGTTGTTCAATTCATGTCAACACAGGGCTGAAGGTCAAAGTTCACCTTAGGTCACTAACCCCTGCTCTCAGGAGACATCTGAGAGGCCCCACATGGAGTTGCCATGGAGTCAGACTGATCAGAAGTGATCAAAACAGACATGGCATGTTTATGAGGCTGTATGATTAGAGTTTGGGGTCTGGATCTGAGGATTTACCCCATCCAGGATCTGGTGACCAAAGGAGGCACAGTGAAGTCAATGGCCTCAGGGGGCGTTTCTGCTCCGGGCCTCTTAATCTATTAATGAATTCAATTACAACAGCCGCAGCATGAGGCACAAAGGGCTGAGGGATGTCTAACCGGCCCAGAACTTCACCACAGAGACTGGCGCACAATCAGGATTCTCTTTCCCTAACAACCAACAAGAAGTACAACATCAGAGACTCATCAAAGATTGAACAATTAAAAATAAAGCTGATATAAAACACAACATAAACATTAGATGAAAACCTTAGAAAATTAGATGGAAAATTAGAAATGTTGCCTTGGCAAGTAACTATTAAATAAACTAAATAAATAACTAAATTAAATAAAGTTTACATTTCTGAAACTAAAACTGAAATGTGACCTTGGACCAAAAAAACAGTGGTACAAGAGGAATACCAAATTATTGTTTTAAGTGTGAAAATATAGCAGAAGTAGCACCGATATTCAAAAACAATGGACTTGTGACAAGGCTCCTGAAATAATCAGGTCTTCACTTTAAGTTTTCATTTAGTGATGAGTGAATTTTTGCTAGAAAACGAGCAGGAGAAATAACATGCAAGTGTCTCAGAGCCGGCAAAAGCTATGAAAAGAGTGACACTTTATCTCACAGAGTATGACACAGCCTGCAAAAGTGACATGCATGGTTGTTGTCACCACTACAACTACCTACTGTAGCCAACATAAACTCATTTAACCTCTTCCAAGGCCCATATTTACAAAACAGAATCCATACTCTGGTCTCAAGAGACCAAGTCAATCATTTCGGATCCAAAAGCATCCAAAATGTTCTGGTGTTGCTAGAGGAGGAGTACAGTGAGAAGTGCTTGGTACCCACAGTGACGTTCAGTGGTAGTAAAGCTCTTATATAGGGATGAATAAGTCCTGAAGGTGTGAAAGAGTTGTGCTTTATCAATGCTGTCATAAATTCACACACTACTGTGTGATGTAATACAAAAACTTGAAGCAGAATGCTACCCTCCACTCATTCCCTGCATTATTGGGCATTTTTTCAGCATGAAAATTAAGATATTCATTCTCCCAAGGTGAAACTCCTTCAGTGGACATGTATTTCACTCAGTCTTAACACTCTTAAGCAGCTGTGGGGGATTCTGTAGAGACGAGCTGAGCAAAACTCCCCATTAAAGACCAGAGCATTTAAGGAGGTCGTCCTCCAAGAGTTAAACAGGACAGATGTGAAAACTTGTACACTCAGTGCTAAGAAGGGTCAGAGCAGTATACTTAAAGTTCTGGAGGACATACTAAGTACTAGAATATTATACATTTGCTGAATTAAATCTAGGGTTTACTCATTTCTGCAGTCCTTCGTTTAAAAAAACTGTATATAAAAAAATAAAAAATAATGCACTGTATATAAAAAAATAAAAAATAATATATATATATATATATATATATATATATATATATATATATATATATACACACAGTACTGTGCAAAAGTTTTAGGCTACTAGAATTTTCACCAGCTAAAAAATGGTTTTAAGTCAGTTATTTCTATCTTTTGCTGTAGTGTGTCAGTAGGAAATATCAGTATACATTTCCAAACATTCATTTTGTCATTAATTGTAATAATCCAGTGAGATTTTTGTTTGCTCCACACAGAGATCTGATCTCACCATCATCCAGTCTGTCTGGAAGGACATGAAGAAACAGAACAAACTGAGACAGACTAAATCCTGAAGAATTGTTGCAATGTTTCCAAGATGCTTCAAGAGACCTACCTGAAAAGCTACCTGAAAAGCTATGTGCAAGTGCACCTAGGGCAAAAGCTGCTTTAAATGCAAAGGTTTAGTTTAGTTTTAGTTTAATTTAGTTAATAGAAGTTAATTGATAAAGAAAATCTATTTATGACATTCATTTTACAGCATTTTTACACAACTTTTCACAGTACTGTAGCTTTGCAGGTAGTTCTCTTGAAGCATCTTGAAGACATTACCACAGTTCTTCTGGATTTAGTCTGTCTCAGTTTGTTCTGTTTCTTTGTCACTCCAGACGAACTGGATGATGGAGCGATCAGATCTCTGTGTGGAGCACTGGCTGTTTCAGACTCCTTGTGCAAACAAAAATCTCACTGGATTATTACAATTAATGGCAAAATGAATGTTTGGAAATGTATACTGATATTTCTTACTGACACACTACAGCAAAAGATAGAAATAACTGACTTAAAACCATTTTTTAGCTGGTGAAAATATTAGTAGCCTAAAACTTTTGTACAGTACTGTATATATACAGGTGCATCTCAAAAAATTATAATATCGTGGAAAAACTTCATTTTTTTGTAATTTATTTCAAAAAGTGAATCTTTCATATATAGTTTAGATTCATTACATGTAAAGTGAAACATTTCAGTAGTTTTTTTGTTTTAATTTCAATGATTAGAGCTTACAGCTCATGAAAGTCAAAAATCCAGTATCTCAAAATATTAGAATACTTCCTAAGATCAATCAAAAAAAGGATTTGCAAAACAGAAAAGTTCAAGTTCTTTAAAGTATGTTCATTTATGCACTCAATACTTGGTCAGGGCTCCTTTAGCACAAAAATTCCAGCATCAGTGAGGTGTGGCATGGAAGCGATCAGCCTGTGGCACTGCTGAGGCACTATTGAGTCTTATCTCTATTGTTGGATCGACTTTCTCATCTTTCTCTTCAAAATATCTCAGATTCCATATGGGTTCAGGTCAGGCATGTTGGCTGGCCAATCAAGCACAGTAATATCATGGTCAGCAAAGCACTTGGAAGTGGTTTTGGCACTGTGGGCAGGTGCTAAAGTCCTGCTGGAAAAGGAAATCAGCATCTCCATAAAGCTTGTCAGCAGATGGAAGCATAAAGTGCTCCAAAATCTCCTGGTAGGCGGCTGCATTGACTTTGGACTTGATAAAACACAATGGACCAACACCAGCAGACGTCACGGTACCCCAAATCATCCCTGACTTCAGAAACTTCACACTGGACTTCAAGCAGCTTGGATTCTGTGCCTCTCCACTCTTCCTCCAGACCTTGATTTCCAAATGAAATTCAGAATTTACTTTTAGGACTTTGGACCACTGAACAACAGTCAAGTTCTTTTTCTCTTTAACCCAGGTAAGATGCTTCTGACATTGTTTCTGTTTCGGAAGTGGCTTGGTAGCCCTTTTCTTTGATGCATTGACTCCAGCTTCAGTCCACTCCTTATGAAGCTCTCCCGAGTGTTTGAATTCTCAAGCTTGCGGTCATCCCTGTTGCTTGTGCACCTTTTCCTACCCAAATTCTTCCTTCCAGTCAACTTTCCATTTAATATGCTTTGATACAGCACTCCAGCACTGTGAACAGCCACCCCTTTCAGTATTGACCTTCTGTGACTTACCCTCTTTGTGAAAGGTGTCAATGATTATCTTCTGGACCACTGCCAAGTCAACAGTCTTCCCCATTATTGTGGTTTCAAAGAACAAGAGATACCCGAAATTTATACTGTAGGGATGGCCATTTAATGAAACTCAAATATAAATATTCTAATATTTTGAGATACTGGATTTTTGACTTTCATGAGCTGTAAGCTCTAATCATCAAAATTAAAACAAAAAACTTTTGAAATGCTTTACTTTACATGTAATGAATCTAAAATATATATAAAAGTATCACTTTTTGAAATAAGTTACAAAAAAACTAAAATTTTCATGATATTCTAATTTTTTGAGATGCACCTGTGTATATATATATATATATATATATATATATATATATATATATATATTAGGGATGCACCGAAATGAAAATTCTTGGCCAAAACCGAAAACCGAAAAAGAGGAAACCAAGGCCGAAAACCGAAAACCGAAACACCGAAAGAAATTACCATTAGTACCATTGCATTTATGGCGTGACTGTGTACTAACTACTAAAATCCTGTCACGTGATGAATGAACGACCAAACCCAAAGACTCGGAGGTGAACTAATCAATTCTCTTCCGCCTAGACTGCATTGGTTAAGCTTATGGGGTTGTGATGAACGAGTGACTCAAACCCGAAGATTCTTGTCAGATAGGCTAAGGTGAGGTGAGCTAATCATAGTCTAAAGACTCCAGGTAAACAATGATTTTTTTTTCTGCTTTTAACATTATAGTTTAAAATATGGTACTGTACTTTCTATTGCGTAAGAGTAGATGTTAGGGGATGCACACAAACACTAATCATTCAACAAAATGAACGAAATTACCAAAAAAGACACTGTCTATTTAGCTGAACGAGACTCAAAGGTCCGAGTCAGTAAAAATGATCCGAACCTCCCATCACTAGTTTGCGTCATAACAACATTTCGGCCGCATTGTTTCGTGATAAAAAAGTCTTTCGTCGAAACCTAAATGGCCTCTTTGGGCCATTTTCGGCCGAAGATTTTCGGTGGCCGAATATTCAGTGCATCCCTAATATATATATATATATATATATATATATATATATATAAAATTCATACTAAAATATCAAATTTACTAAAAAGTCAACTAAAATTAAAATGAAAACACAAAAAAATAACTACAACTGTATTTCAGTGACACTGAAATAACTCCAGTAATAACTCTGCTAATAATAATGTTTTTAGCACCTGGCTATACTAGATTGCATGTAGCTAATGAAAAAGATGCAGGTTTTTGCAATGAAATACTGCACAAAAAGAAGCGTAACTGTTATTGAATTTGCACCTGAGTAGTAACAAGCAAACATCACTCAGCTCAGCCTTTTTCAGCTATAGAGAACATCTTGTTATCTTAAAAAACAGCTGACAGAAAACACATGAACCCCACAGGAAGGGCAATTTTTGCACAAAATCTGCCAACACAGATTTCATTCTCTTGGAAATTATTCTCAGACCTTAGGTTGGCGTTGAGAGAAAGGGTAATTTAAAGAGTGACAGTGCAAATGGATGAGAGCTGATCCAGGGAAAGATGGAGGCGCCCTCGCGGCCCAGGAGAGGCGCTGATTTATGAGACCTGAGGGGAGGATCAATGCTAACTTCAACCACAACCTCCCGAGCCCTTACCCCATGGCCCAGAAAGGGATGAGGGAAAGTCAAAGTCAACCCTGAGGGAAAGGGATGGAGGAGTCAGTGTTGATCTAGGAGAAATGTCTCTTTCACCTGGTTCTCCTCCCACATTATTACATCTCTGTTTCCAAACACCCACACAGACAAGCTGGAATGCATTCCCAACATGCACATATCCTGTTAAAAACATGCTTAATATTGCAGTGAATATGAAACATAGTCTGATTAATGTCCCCTTTGCCCTCTAGCATTAGTAATATAAGGAAAGTCATTCGAATCCTGGCTGTTGTTGTATTGGCCCTGCGTAGGATGGAAAACAGCAAGTTCATTTTTAAATGAACAACAACAACAACAACAACACTGAAGCTATTTTCTCCCTCTTGATTGAGAGGTGGTGAAAAAGTGCATATTTTTGAGTATATTATGTAATGTTAAGTGCATTAAAACATGACTAAAATCTAACATTTCGAATCCAACTTTACACCTAATAGCATCCAGTTCTATCACATGGACAACAAGAATATGTTGCAACAAAAAGCCAATAAATTTCTCAGCACAGTCTGTGCTAATGTTATCTAGTGGCATTTTCATATTTAATGCAGGCAGTCTGTAAAGATTTCAAGTTTTACAGTATGCCATGTATCAACAACTAAAAATAATAATTTATTTTATTTTAATTTTAGTTAGTTTGAGAAAATGTTTAATTTTAGTTTTTCCTTTTTTATTATATCATTATTATATACATGCATACACACAAACAAAAAATTATTCAGACACCAGATATAATTTTTGATATTTTTTTACTAGTGGGTGAAGGACACTGTAGTTCATTTATGTAAGTGAGGATAGCAACATAAAGTGACATAACTGATGTATTATACCCAAAAATTCATACAGTGGACTACCAGTAAAATTTATAAAAATTCGGGACCAAAAATTTGATTTGACCTGACCATGTATTGTTACATACCTTTCTATCAAAGTTATCTGACATTATCAAGATGAATTTGTTCTGACACAGTTTAATTCTTGAGTTCTTGTCATATTTTATTACCATTTTCTAAACTATAGTAAATAGCAAATTTTACAAATTATGCATTGTGTTTTTGTCACGGGTTGGTGAGGCACAACTGCACAAAGACGAAGGAGATAAACCAAGTTATTTTAATTAGCAAATCCAGGAGACAGGCAAGTAAACCAACATAACAGACGAGAATGGACAAAGACTAAGGGAGAACTGAGGTCTTATAAGCATGAACCAAACAAAGGGAACTAATGAGATAACAGACAACAGGTGTACTGAATGATTAATTATACAGAACGGAGAAAACTAGGTCATAGGGGAAACAGAAAACCACAGACATGTAACAGTTCGCCCCCTCCCGGAAAGGCGCGTCCCTGCGCCGTAACATATTCCAACTGAGGAGGGAGGGCGGGGGCTCTGGAGGAGGACGTGGAGTAGGAGGGGGGCAGAAACCACCCTGGAGACGACTGATGGAGATGGAGCCGATGGAAGGGGAGCCCAGGATGGAGCCGAGCAGATGGAGAGCCAGAGCGACTCGGAGGATCCGGAGGGCCAAGACGGAGCTGAAGGCTCAGGTGACCGCGGCGGAGCCGGAGCGACTGAGGATGAAGGTGGAGCCGGAGAGAAGGAGAAGCCTGACAGAGCCAGAGGGATGGAGTGACGAGGCGAAGCCGGAGGAGTGGAGTCCCGAGGCAGCGGATGGTCGACAACTGACCAAGGCGGAGCCGGAGGGACGAGGGAGCCCGGCGGAGATGGTGGGATGACGGGCCACGGTAGAGACAAGGGAGCTAGGAGCCAAGGCGGAGCTGATGGGTCGAAGGACCGAGGTGGAGTCCAGGGCTCGGAGGCTGGAGGCGGAGACAGGGGATCCTCACGCCTAGGCGGAGCTGGAGACTGGAAGTCCCGAAGCAGTGGATCGGAGCACCCAGCTGGCGCTGACTGAGGGCGAGCAGAGGGACTGGCAGGAACCGGCAGAGACAGAAACGAGGAACTGGCTGGATTTAGGAGAGAAGGTGGGAGAGGGAGGCTGGGATGGAACACAGGAGATTCGGGGCTGGGCGGAACCAGCGGAGACGCAGGAGATTCAGGAACACTGGGAATCACCTCCCCAACCCAGTCGATCAAATCCATAGCAAAGATGTCCATAAGTTCCTCAATATATAATCCAGTGGCCAGTTGCAGCTCACCCTCAGAGGCGGGAGTATGGGCGGGGCTTCCCTCCACTAAAACAGACGGTGTTGCTGGCTCACGCACTTGGTCAGAACACTCCTGAGGCTCAGGCTCCGGGGTGACGATCGGCTCTGTCATGGATTTCAGCTCTGGCTCACGTCACGGCAGGCTCAGGCTCTCCGTCTGCAGTGGGCTCAGGTGATATTTCCGTGCAGCGGGATGACGGCTGGCTGGTCACTGGTTTGGGAGTGGGGCTGGAGATGTCCTCATCAGCGGGGCAGACGGAGAAGTATAGACCATTATTCTTCAGCACCCACTCCACACATGCGGTGAAATTGTCCCGAGGACCGCTCCTGGGGAGGCATGCCTTAGACCACTCGCTGAGGCTAGAGATGTAGAACACACAAAGCGAGCGGTCTGGATAGTGCGTTAGGCACGCCAACTGCAAAAAATCCCTGGTGTGAGTCTCTAGGGAGCGGTCCCTCTGCTCCAGGCATAGCAGGGCAACATTGGGATTGTCCATGGTGACAGGGCGTGGGGAAAAAAGGAAACAAAAACGCCGCAAAAAAACTGTAGTGGGTCCATTCTTCTGTCACGGGTTGGTGAGGTACAATTGCACGATGTCAAAGGAGATAAACAAAAAGGTATTTTAATTAGCAAATCCAGGAGACAGGCAAGTAAACCAACATAACATAGACGAGAACGGACGAAGACTAAGGGAGAACTGAGGTCTTATAAGCATGAACCAAACAAAGGGAACTAATGAGATAATTAACAGACAACAGGTGTACTGAATGATTAATTAAACAGAACGGGGAAAACTAGGTCACAGGGGAAACAGAAAACCACAGACATGTAACAGTTTTAGGGTCAAAGGAAATATCTTAACAAATAATCTTGTTTTTTTCTTACAATGACATATATGCTTTTATTGTATAGAAAAGAGCAGCGATAACATTCATCAAAATATCTCCTTTCGTGTTTCACAGAAGAAAATTAATCAGTGTAGCAAATTTGCTTAAAAGGGAATTGTATATAAATAATTACAATTAATTATGATTAATTACAATTATTTATATCGGCTGACAGTAATAA